>OY759262.1:66621702-66789202 GCA_963662155.1 Lamellibrachia columna
GCCCCAACTCTTTTCGGGATATACTTCTCTGTAATATTGAGAGAATCAAAGCAAAATGTTAACTTTGCTAACCCTGGAGTGGGCCTGAGAACCAGATTTGATGCCAATTTATTTTCTACATCATGACTGAAGACCAAAAACAACAACGTTACATGTGTGTGAGGCCCTCTATGCAGATGACGCTGCCTTCTGCTCGCATTTCGAGGAACAGCAGCAGTCTATAATAGACAGTTTTTCCAATACTTGCTCAGCATTTGGCCTCAAAATCAGTGTCAAAAAGACTCAAGTAGCCAAAATCACCCTCAATGATGAAGCACTCGAAACCCACTTCTCATATTTAGGCTCCATCATGTCCAACAATTTCACGCTTGACAAGGAACTTAACACTCGACTAGGTAAAGCTGCAACATCCTTTGGAAGACTCTCAAAAAGAGTTTGGTCCAACAAGAGCCTGACACTACATACAAAACTGAAAGTGTATCAAGCTCGTGCTACGTGTACAAGCTCGTGCTACGTGTACAAGCTCGTGCTACCTGTACAAGCTCGTGCTACCTGTACAAGCTCGTGCTACCTGTACAAGCTCGTGCTACCTGTACAAGCTCGTGCTACCTGTACTACTTATCATAGACAGGAAATGAAATTAAACAGTTTCCACGTACGCTGCCTACGTACTATCCTTGGCGTGAAACGGCAAGACAAAATTACCAACCTGGAAATCCTACAACTCAACTCCACTAAGCAGCATTCTAAAACAGCGACAGCTGACCTTGACTTGGTCACGTACACCGTATGCCCATTGAGCGCCTTCCTTGGTCACGTACACCGTATGCCCATTGACCGCCTTCCTAAACAAATTATGTATGGGGAGTTAACTGGAGGCAAACGACCAGTTGGCCAACCCAAATTACGATACAAAGATGTCATAAAAAGAGACCTAAAAGATTATGGCATCGATCCTATGCACTGGCAAACAGTTGCTGAAGAACGACCTACCTGGCGAACCAGTCTTACTGGCGGTTCTGCTATAGACATCAAAGCATACCAGATTCAAGATCAAGCGTGCGAGGCACCATGCTCGCAATCAACCGATATGACACAGCAAACACAAGCATCGTCTCACAAGACAGAAGCTTGCCACTACTACTACTATAATGTTTACGTGTAATTTAATCATGGCATGTGTTTTTCATGAGTGGTATGCTGAACTTTGTTTTCAAAGGCAATTGAAAGTGTCTGTAATATGTCAATGTTATGATTCTGCCTGTACAATTTGGTCAGGAAAGTAATGAATTGTTAATATATCACAATAAATATGTTCACATCCCTTTAAGTACAGATAAGTAATTACACTCGTGAAGTTGCTTTTTAAACGAGCATATGATTTGCCACTTCTTTCACCTGATTTTGTGACCGTGACGACATGGAACATTTTGTGACCGTGACGACATGGAACATTTTGTGACCGTGACGACATGGAACATTTGTGCTGTTTCAGCATACACGTATAGGTGTGAAATCAACCATATTTGGTTTGTTTATATAGTAATATGTGAGCGCTGCTTCATTTAAGTAGCCAATATGTATGTCATTATCATCATGTCGAAATAAATTTATAAAATATGACATGAAAAAACCATCTGAGAACATGCGATGTTCCCTATTTTTAAGAATGACCGATGTATCATATAATACTTAGGCTCACAACTATTATTCAAAGGCACTTCATCACATAGACATGCATCACACACTGTGTGTATAAATTTTATTTCTTATGTAACTATGCATGATACAACGTCATCTCCATCGTCATCATCTTGTTGTGCCATCTCCTTTCCGAAGGTCAGCTATCATGGACCTCTACTTATGTATGCAATGTGCAGTTCGGACCAGATCTTCATACTTGCTGTTCTCCATCCACGAAGCTGTCTCTCCGTGTGGCTTTTGGTCTTATCTGCCTCTTAGTCTTACTGTCAACCATTCCCTCCAATATTTCCCTCTAAAATCTTGTCTGATGATATGATTCAAATAGGGTTGGTAAGATGGCTCAACTAACACTTGGTATGAGATAAGTTAAGCCAGCTGGCTCAGGTGGTGAGGGAGTTTGACAACTACAACTTGTACCAGACCAGTAAGCTGGCTCAGGTGGTGAGGGAGTTTGACAACTACAACTTGTACCAGACCAGTAAGCTGGCTCAGGCGGTGAGGGAGTTTGATAACTACAACTTGTACAAGACCAGTAAGCTGGCTCAGGCGGTGAGGGAGTTTGACAACTACAACTTGTACCAGACCAGTAAGCTGGCTCAGGTGGTGAGGGAGTTAGACAACTACAACTTGTACCAGACCAGTAAGCTGGCTCAGGTGGTGAGGGAGTTCGACAACTACAACTTGTACCAGACCAGTAAGCTGGCTTAGGTGGTGAGGGAGTTTGACAACTACAACTTGTACCAGACCAGTAAGTTGGCTCAGGTGGTGAGGGAGTTTGACAACTACAACTTGTACCAGACCAGTAAGCTGGCTCAGGTGGTGAGGGAGTTTGACAACTACAACTTGTACCAGACCAGTAAGCTGGCTCAGGTGGTGAGGGAGTTTGATAACTACAACTTGTACCAGACCAGTAAGCTGGCTCAGGCGGTGAGGGAGTTTGACAACTACAACTTGTACCAGACCAGTAAGCTGGCTCAGGTGGTGAGGGAGTTTGACAACTACAAATTGTACCAGACCAGTAAGCTGGCTCAGGTGGTGAGGGAGTTTGACAACTACAACTTGTACCAGACCAGTAAGCTGGCTCAATGGTGAGGGAGTTCGACAACTACAACTTGTACAAGACCAGTAAGCTGGCTCAGGTGGTAAGGGAGTTCAACAACTACAACTTGTACCAGACCAGTAAGCTGGCTCAGGTGGTGAGGGAGTTTGACAACAACAACTTGTACCAGACCAGTAAGCTGGCTCAGGCGGTGAGGGAGTTCAACAACTACAACTTGTACCAGACCAGTAAGCTGGCTCAGGCGGTGAGGGAGTTTGACAACTACAATTTGTACAAGACCAGTAAGCTGGCTCAGGCAGTGAGGGAGTTTGACAACTACAACTTGTACCAGACCAGTAAGCTGGCTTAGGTGGTGAGGGAGTTTGACAACTACAACTTGTACCAGACCAGTAAGCTGGCTCAGGTGGTGAGGGAGTTTGACAACTACAACTTGTACCAGACCAGTAAGCTGGCTCAGGTGGTGAGGGAGTTTGACAACTACAACTTGTACCAGACCAGTAAGCTGGCTCAGGTGGTGAGGGAGTTTGATAACTACAACTTGTACCAGACCAGTAAGCTGGCTCAGGTGGTGAGGGAGTTTGACAACTACAACTTGTACCAGACCAGTAAGCTGGCTCAGGTGGTGAGGGAGTTCGACAATTACAACTTGTACCAGACCAGTAAGCTGGCTCAGGTGGTGAGGGAGTTCAACAACTACAACTTGTACCAGACCAGTAAGCTGGCTCAGGTGGTGAGGGAGTTTGACAACTACAACTTGTACCAGACCAGTAAGCTGGCTCAGGCGGTGAGGGAGTTCAACAACTACAATTTGTACCAGACCAGTAAGCTGGCTCATGCGGTGAGGGAGTTCGACAACTACAACTTGTACCAGACCAGTAAGCTGGCTCAGGTGGTGAGGGAGTTCGACAATTACAACTTGTACCAGGCCAGTAAGCTGGCTCAGGTGGTGAGGGAGTTTGACAAATACAACTTGTACCAGACCAGTAAGCTGGCTCAGGTGGTGAGGGAGTTTGACAACTACAACTTGTACCAGACCAGTAAGCTGGCTCAGGTGGTGAGGGAGTTTGACAACTACAACTTGTACCAGACCAGTAAGCTGGCTCAGGTGGTGAGGGAGTTTGACAACTACAACTTGTACCAGAGAAGTAAGCTGGCTCAGGTGGTGAGGGAGTTTGACAACTACAACTTGTACCAGACCAGTAAGCTGGCTCAGGTGGTGAGGGAGTTTGACAACTACAACTTGTACCAGACCAGTAAGCTGGCTCAGGTGGTGAGGGAGTTTGACAACTACAACTTGTACCAGACCAGTAAGCTGCCTCAGGTGGTGAGGGAATTCGACAACTACAACTTGTACCAGACCAGTAAGCTGGCTCAGGTGGTGAGGGAGTTTGACAACTACAACTTGTACCAGACCAGTAAGCTGACTCAGGTGGTGAGGGAGTTCAACAACTACAACTTGTACCAGACCAGTAAGCTGGCTCAGGTGGTGAGGGAGTTTGACAACTACAACTTGTACCAGACCAGTAAGCTGGCTCATGTGGTGAGGGAGTTTGACAACTACAACTTGTACCAGACCAGTAAGCTGGCTCAGGTGGTGAGGGAGTTCAACAACTACAACTTGTACCAGACCAGTAAGCTGGCTCAGGTGGTGAGGGAGTTCGACAACTACAACTTGTACCAGACCAGCAAGCTGGCTCAGGTAGTGAGGGAGTTTGACAACTACAACTTGTACCAGACCAGTAAGCTGGCTCAGGTGGTGAGGGAGTTTGACAACTACAACTTGTACCAGACCAGTAAGCTGGCTCAGGTGGTGAGGGAGTTTGACAACTACAACTTGTACCAGACCAGTAAGCTGGCTCAGGTGGTGAGGGAGTTCGACAACTACAACTTGTACCAGACCAGTAAGCTGGCTCAGGCAGTGAGGGAGTTCAACAACTACAACTTGTACCAGACCAGTAAGCTGGCTCAGGTGGTGAGGGAGTTTGACAACTACAACTTGTACCAGACCAGTAAGCTGGCTCAGGCAGTGAGGGAGTTCAACAACTACAACTTGTACCAGACCAGTAAGCTGGCTCAGGTGGTGAGGGAGTTCGACAACTACAACTTGTACCAGACCAGTAAGCTGGCTCAGGCAGTGTGGGAGTTCAACAACTACAACTTGTACCAGACCAGTAAGCTGGCTCAGGTGGTGAGGGAGTTTGACAAATACAACTTGTACCAGACCAGTAAGCTGGCTCAGGCAGTGAGGGAGTTCAACAACTACAACTTGTACCAGACCAGTAACCTGGCTCAGGTGATGAGGGAGTTTGACAAATACAACTTGTACCAGACCAGTAAGCTGGCTCAGGTGGTGAGGGAGTTTGACAACTACAACTTGTACCAGACCAGTAAGCTGGCTCAGGTGGTGAGGGAGTTTGACAACTACAACTTGTACCAGACCAGTAAGCTGGCTCAGGTGGTGAGGGAGATTGACAACTACAACTTGTACCAGACCAGTAAGCTGGCTCAGGCGGTGAGGGAGTTTGACAACTACAACTTGTACCAGACCAGTAAGCTGGCTCAGGCGGTGAGGGAGTTTGACAACTACAACTTGTACAAGACCAGTAAGCTGGCTCAGGTGGTGAGGGAATTCGACAACTACAACTTGTACCAGACCAGTAAGCTGGCTCAGGTGGTGAGGGAGTTTGACAACTACAACTTGTACCAGACCAGTAAGCTGGCTCAGGTGGTGAGGGAGTTCAACAATTACAACTTGTACCAGACCAGTAAGCTGGCTCAGGTGGTGAGGGAGATTGACAACTACAACTTGTACCAGACCAGTAAGCTGGCTCAGGTGGTGAGGGAGTTCGACAACTACAACTTGTACCAGACCAGTAAGCTGGCTCAGGTGGTGAGGGAGTTCAACAACTACAACTTGTACCAGACCAGTAAGCTGGCTCAGGTGGTGAGGGAGTTCGACAACTACAACTTGTACCAGACCAGCAAGCTGGCTCAGGTAGTGAGGGAGTTTGACAACTACAACTTGTACCAGACCAGTAAGCTGGCTCAGGTGGTGAGGGAGTTTGACAACAACAACTTGTACAAGACCAGTAAACTGGCTCAGGTGGTGAGGGAGTTTGACAACTACAACTTGTACCAGACCAGTAAGCTGGCTCAGGTGGTGAGGGAGTTCGTCAACTACAACTTGTACCATACCAGTAAGCTGGCTCAGGCAGTGAGGGAGTTCAACAACTACAACTTGTACCAGACCAGTAAGCTGGCTCAGGTGGTGAGGGAGTTTGATAACTACAACTTGTACCAGACCAGTAAGCTGGCTCAGGCGGTGAGGGAGTTTGACAACTACAACTTGTACCAGACCAGTAAGCTGGCTCAGGTGGTGAGGGAGTTTGACAACTACAACTTGTACCAGACCAGTAAGCTGACTCAGGTGGTGAGGGAGTTCAACAACTACAACTTGTACCAGACCAGTAAGCTGGCTCAGGTGGTGAGGGAGTTTGACAACTACAACTTGTACCAGACCAGTAAGCTGGCTCATGTGGTGAGGGAGTTTGACAACTACAACTTGTACCAGACCAGTAAGCTGGCTCAGGTGGTGAGGGAGTTCAACAACTACAACTTGTACCAGACCAGTAAGCTGGCTCAGGTGGTGAGGGAGTTCGACAACTACAACTTGTACCAGACCAGCAAGCTGGCTCAGGTAGTGAGGGAGTTTGACAACTACAACTTGTACCAGACCAGTAAGCTGGCTCAGGTGGTGAGGGAGTTTGACAACTACAACTTGTACCAGACCAGTAAGCTGGCTCAGGTGGTGAGGGAGTTTGACAACTACAACTTGTACCAGACCAGTAAGCTGGCTCAGGTGGTGAGGGAGTTCGACAACTACAACTTGTACCAGACCAGTAAGCTGGCTCAGGCAGTGAGGGAGTTCAACAACTACAACTTGTACCAGACCAGTAAGCTGGCTCAGGTGGTGAGGGAGTTTGACAACTACAACTTGTACCAGACCAGTAAGCTGGCTCAGGCAGTGAGGGAGTTCAACAACTACAACTTGTACCAGACCAGTAAGCTGGCTCAGGTGGTGAGGGAGTTCGACAACTACAACTTGTACCAGACCAGTAAGCTGGCTCAGGCAGTGTGGGAGTTCAACAACTACAACTTGTACCAGACCAGTAAGCTGGCTCAGGTGGTGAGGGAGTTTGACAAATACAACTTGTACCAGACCAGTAAGCTGGCTCAGGCAGTGAGGGAGTTCAACAACTACAACTTGTACCAGACCAGTAAGCTGGCTCAGGTGATGAGGGAGTTTGACAAATACAACTTGTACCAGACCAGTAAGCTGGCTCAGGTGGTGAGGGAGTTTGACAACTACAACTTGTACCAGACCAGTAAGCTGGCTCAGGTGGTGAGGGAGTTTGACAACTACAACTTGTACCAGACCAGTAAGCTGGCTCAGGTGGTGAGGGAGTTTGACAACTACAACTTGTACCAGACCAGTAAGCTGGCTCAGGCGGTGAGGGAGTTTGACAACTACAACTTGTACCAGACCAGTAAGCTGGCTCAGGCGGTGAGGGAGTTTGACAACTACAACTTGTACAAGACCAGTAAGCTGGCTCAGGTGGTGAGGGAATTCGACAACTACAACTTGTACTAGACCAGTAAGCTGGCTCAGGTGGTGAGGGAGTTTGACAACTACAACTTGTACCAGACCAGTAAGCTGGCTCAGGTGGTGAGGGAGTTCAACAATTACAATTTGTACCAGACCAGTAAGCTGGCTCAGGTGGTGAGGGAGATTGACAACTACAACTTGTACCAGACCAGTAAGCTGGCTCAGGTGGTGAGGGAGTTCGACAACTACAACTTGTACCAGACCAGTAAGCTGGCTCAGGTGGTGAGGGAGTTCAACAACTACAACTTGTACCAGACCAGTAAGCTGGCTCAGGTGGTGAGGGAGTTCGACAACTACAACTTGTACCAGACCAGCAAGCTGGCTCAGGTAGTGAGGGAGTTTGACAACTACAACTTGTACCAGACCAGTAAGCTGGCTCAGGTGGTGAGGGAGTTTGACAACAACAACTTGTACAAGACCAGTAAACTGGCTCAGGTGGTGAGGGAGTTTGACAACTACAACTTGTACCAGACCAGTAAGCTGGCTCAGGTGGTGAGGGAGTTCGTCAACTACAACTTGTACCATACCAGTAAGCTGGCTCAGGCAGTGAGGGAGTTCAACAACTACAACTTGTACCAGACCAGTAAGCTGGCTCAGGTGGTGAGGGAGTTTGATAACTACAACTTGTACCAGACCAGTAAGCTGGCTCAGGCGGTGAGGGAGTTTGACAACTACAACTTGTACCAGACCAGTAAGCTGGCTCAGGTGGTGAGGGAGTTTGACAACTACAAATTGTACCAGACCAGTAAGCTGGCTCAGGTGGTGAGGGAGTTTGACAACTACAACTTGTACCAGACCAGTAAGCTGGCTCAGGTGGTGAGGGAGTTCGACAACTACAACTTGTACCAGACCAGTAAGCTGGCTCAGGTGGTGAGGGAGTTCAACAACTACAACTTTTACCAGACCAGTAAGCTGGCTCAGGTGGTGAGGGAGTTTGACAACTACAACTTGTACCAGACCAGTAAGCTGGCTCAGGCGGTGAGGGAGTTCAACAACTACAACTTGTACCAGACCAGTAAGCTGGCTCAGGCGGTGAGGGAGTTTGACAACTACAATTTGTACCAGACCAGTAAGCTGGCTCAGGCAGTGAGGGAGTTTGACAACTACAACTTGTACCAGACCAGTAAGCTGGCTTAGGTGGTGAGGGAGTTTGACAACTACAACTTGTACCAGACCAGTAAGCTGGCTCAGGTGGTGAGGGAGTTTGACAACTACAACTTGTACCAGACCAGTAAGCTGGCTCAGGTGGTGAGGGAGTTTGACAACTACAACTTGTACCAGACCAGTAAGCTGGCTCAGGTGGTGAGGGAGTTTGATAACTACAACTTGTACCAGACCAGTAAGCTGGCTCAGGCGGTGAGGGAGTTTGACAACTACAACTTGTACCAGACCAGTAAGCTGGCTCAGGTGGTGAGGGAGTTTGACAACTACAACTTGTACCAGACAAGTAAGCTGGCTCAGGTGGTGAGGGAGTTTGACAACTTGTACCAGACCAGTAAGCTGGCTCAGGTGGTGAGGGAGTTCGACAACTACAACTTGTACCAGACCAGTAAGCTGGCTCAGGCAGTGTGGGAGTTCAACAACTACAACTTGTACCAGACCAGTAAGCTGGCTCAGGTGGTGAGGGAGTTTGACAAATACAACTTGTACCAGACCAGTAAGCTGGCTCAGGCAGTGAGGGAGTTCAACAACTACAACTTGTACCAGACCAGTAAGCTGGCTCAGGTGATGAGGGAGTTTGACAAATACAACTTGTACCAGACCAGTAAGCTGGCTCAGGTGGTGAGGGAGTTTGACAACTACAACTTGTACCAGACCAGTAAGCTGGCTCAGGTGGTGAGGGAGTTTGACAACTACAACTTGTACCAGACCAGTAAGCTGGCTCAGGTGGTGAGGGAGTTTGACAACTACAACTTGTACCAGACCAGTAAGCTGGCTCAGGCGGTGAGGGAGTTTGACAACTACAACTTGTACCAGACCAGTAAGCTGGCTCAGGCGGTGAGGGAGTTTGACAACTACAACTTGTACAAGACCAGTAAGCTGGCTCAGGTGGTGAGGGAATTCGACAACTACAACTTGTACCAGACAAGTAAGCTGGCTCAGGTGGTGAGGGAGTTTGACAACTACAACTTGTACCAGACCAGTAAGCTGGCTCAGGTGGTGAGGGAGTTCAACAATTACAACTTGTACCAGACCAGTAAGCTGGCTCAGGTGGTGAGGGAGATTGACAACTACAACTTGTACCAGACCAGTAAGCTGGCTCAGGTGGTGAGGGAGTTCGACAACTACAACTTGTACCAGACCAGTAAGCTGGCTCAGGTGGTGAGGGAGTTCAACAACTACAACTTGTACCAGACCAGTAAGCTGGCTCAGGTGGTGAGGGAGTTCGACAACTACAACTTGTACCAGACCAGCAAGCTGGCTCAGGTAGTGAGGGAGTTTGACAACTACAACTTGTACCAGACCAGTAAGCTGGCTCAGGTGGTGAGGGAGTTTGACAACAACAACTTGTACAAGACCAGTAAACTGGCTCAGGTGGTGAGGGAGTTTGACAACTACAACTTGTACCAGACCAGTAAGCTGGCTCAGGTGGTGAGGGAGTTCGTCAACTACAACTTGTACCATACCAGTAAGCTGGCTCAGGCAGTGAGGGAGTTCAACAACTACAACTTGTACCAGACCAGTAAGCTGGCTCAGGTGGTGAGGGAGTTTGATAACTACAACTTGTACCAGACCAGTAAGCTGGCTCAGGCGGTGAGGGAGTTTGACAACTACAACTTGTACCAGACCAGTAAGCTGGCTCAGGTGGTGAGGGAGTTTGACAACTACAACTTGTACCAGACCAGTAAGCTGACTCAGGTGGTGAGGGAGTTCAACAACTACAACTTGTACCAGACCAGTAAGCTGGCTCAGGTGGTGAGGGAGTTTGACAACTACAACTTGTACCAGACCAGTAAGCTGGCTCATGTGGTGAGGGAGTTTGACAACTACAACTTGTACCAGACCAGTAAGCTGGCTCAGGTGGTGAGGGAGTTCAACAACTACAACTTGTACCAGACCAGTAAGCTGGCTCAGGTGGTGAGGGAGTTCGACAACTACAACTTGTACCAGACCAGCAAGCTGGCTCAGGTAGTGAGGGAGTTTGACAACTACAACTTGTACCAGACCAGTAAGCTGGCTCAGGTGGTGAGGGAGTTTGACAACTACAACTTGTACCAGACCAGTAAGCTGGCTCAGGTGGTGAGGGAGTTTGACAACTACAACTTGTACCAGACCAGTAAGCTGGCTCAGGTGGTGAGGGAGTTCGACAACTACAACTTGTACCAGACCAGTAAGCTGGCTCAGGCAGTGAGGGAGTTCAACAACTACAACTTGTACCAGACCAGTAAGCTGGCTCAGGTGGTGAGGGAGTTTGACAACTACAACTTGTACCAGACCAGTAAGCTGGCTCAGGCAGTGAGGGAGTTCAACAACTACAACTTGTACCAGACCAGTAAGCTGGCTCAGGTGGTGAGGGAGTTCGACAACTACAACTTGTACCAGACCAGTAAGCTGGCTCAGGCAGTGTGGGAGTTCAACAACTACAACTTGTACCAGACCAGTAAGCTGGCTCAGGTGGTGAGGGAGTTTGACAAATACAACTTGTACCAGACCAGTAAGCTGGCTCAGGCAGTGAGGGAGTTCAACAACTACAACTTGTACCAGACCAGTAAGCTGGCTCAGGTGATGAGGGAGTTTGACAAATACAACTTGTACCAGACCAGTAAGCTGGCTCAGGTGGTGAGGGAGTTTGACAACTACAACTTGTACCAGACCAGTAAGCTGGCTCAGGTGGTGAGGGAGTTTGACAACTACAACTTGTACCAGACCAGTAAGCTGGCTCAGGTGGTGAGGGAGTTTGACAACTACAACTTGTACCAGACCAGTAAGCTGGCTCAGGCGGTGAGGGAGTTTGACAACTACAACTTGTACCAGACCAGTAAGCTGGCTCAGGCGGTGAGGGAGTTTGACAACTACAACTTGTACAAGACCAGTAAGCTGGCTCAGGTGGTGAGGGAATTCGACAACTACAACTTGTACCAGACCAGTAAGCTGGCTCAGGTGGTGAGGGAGTTTGACAACTACAACTTGTACCAGACCAGTAAGCTGGCTCAGGTGGTGAGGGAGTTCAACAATTACAACTTGTACCAGACCAGTAAGCTGGCTCAGGTGGTGAGGGAGATTGACAACTACAACTTGTACCAGACCAGTAAGCTGGCTCAGGTGGTGAGGGAGTTCAACAACTACAACTTGTACCAGACCAGTAAGCTGGCTCAGGTGGTGAGGGAGTTCGACAACTACAACTTGTACCAGACCAGCAAGCTGGCTCAGGTAGTGAGGGAGTTTGACAACTACAACTTGTACCAGACCAGTAAGCTGGCTCAGGTGGTGAGGGAGTTCAACAACTACAACTTGTACCAGACCAGTAAGCTGGCTCAGGTGGTGAGGGAGTTCGACAACTACAACTTGTACCAGACCAGCAAGCTGGCTCAGGTAGTGAGGGAGTTTGACAACTACAACTTGTACCAGACCAGTAAGCTGGCTCAGGTGGTGAGGGAGTTTGACAACAACAACTTGTACAAGACCAGTAAACTGGCTCAGGTGGTGAGGGAGTTTGACAACTACAACTTGTACCAGACCAGTAAGCTGGCTCAGGTGGTGAGGGAGTTCGTCAACTACAACTTGTACCATACCAGTAAGCTGGCTCAGGCAGTGAGGGAGTTCAACAACTACAACTTGTACCAGACCAGTAAGCTGGCTCAGGTGGTGAGGGAGTTTGATAACTACAACTTGTACCAGACCAGTAAGCTGGCTCAGGCGGTGAGGGAGTTTGACAACTACAACTTGTACCAGACCAGTAAGCTGGCTCAGGTGGTGAGGGAGTTTGACAACTACAACTTGTACCAGACCAGTAAGCTGACTCAGGTGGTGAGGGAGTTCAACAACTACAACTTGTACCAGACCAGTAAGCTGGCTCAGGTGGTGAGGGAGTTTGACAACTACAACTTGTACCAGACCAGTAAGCTGGCTCATGTGGTGAGGGAGTTTGACAACTACAACTTGTACCAGACCAGTAAGCTGGCTCAGGTGGTGAGGGAGTTCAACAACTACAACTTGTACCAGACCAGTAAGCTGGCTCAGGTGGTGAGGGAGTTCGACAACTACAACTTGTACCAGACCAGCAAGCTGGCTCAGGTAGTGAGGGAGTTTGACAACTACAACTTGTACCAGACCAGTAAGCTGGCTCAGGTGGTGAGGGAGTTTGACAACTACAACTTGTACCAGACCAGTAAGCTGGCTCAGGTGGTGAGGGAGTTTGACAACTACAACTTGTACCAGACCAGTAAGCTGGCTCAGGTGGTGAGGGAGTTCGACAACTACAACTTGTACCAGACCAGTAAGCTGGCTCAGGCAGTGAGGGAGTTCAACAACTACAACTTGTACCAGACCAGTAAGCTGGCTCAGGTGGTGAGGGAGTTTGACAACTACAACTTGTACCAGACCAGTAAGCTGGCTCAGGCAGTGAGGGAGTTCAACAACTACAACTTGTACCAGACCAGCAAGCTGGCTCAGGTAGTGAGGGAGTTTGACAACTACAACTTGTACCAGATCAGTAAGCTGGCTCAGGTGGTGAGGGAGTTTGACAACAACAACTTGTACAAGACCAGTAAACTGGCTCAGGTGGTGAGGGAGTTTGACAACTACAACTTGTACCAGACCAGTAAGCTGGCTCAGGTGGTGAGGGAGTTCGTCAACTACAACTTGTACCATACCAGTAAGCTGGCTCAGGCAGTGAGGGAGTTCAACAACTACAACTTGTACCAGACCAGTAAGCTGGCTCAGGTGGTGAGGGAGTTTGATAACTACAACTTGTACCAGACCAGTAAGCTGGCTCAGGCGGTGAGGGAGTTTGACAACTACAACTTGTACCAGACCAGTAAGCTGGCTCAGGTGGTGAGGGAGTTTGACAACTACAACTTGTACCAGACCAGTAAGCTGACTCAGGTGGTGAGGGAGTTCAACAACTACAACTTGTACCAGACCAGTAAGCTGGCTCAGGTGGTGAGGGAGTTTGACAACTACAACTTGTACCAGACCAGTAAGCTGGCTCATGTGGTGAGGGAGTTTGACAACTACAACTTGTACCAGACCAGTAAGCTGGCTCAGGTGGTGAGGGAGTTCAACAACTACAACTTGTACCAGACCAGTAAGCTGGCTCAGGTGGTGAGGGAGTTCGACAACTACAACTTGTACCAGACCAGCAAGCTGGCTCAGGTAGTGAGGGAGTTTGACAACTACAACTTGTACCAGACCAGTAAGCTGGCTCAGGTGGTGAGGGAGTTTGACAACTACAACTTGTACCAGACCAGTAAGCTGGCTCAGGTGGTGAGGGAGTTTGACAACTACAACTTGTACCAGACCAGTAAGCTGGCTCAGGTGGTGAGGGAGTTCGACAACTACAACTTGTACCAGACCAGTAAGCTGGCTCAGGCAGTGAGGGAGTTCAACAACTACAACTTGTACCAGACCAGTAAGCTGGCTCAGGTGGTGAGGGAGTTTGACAACTACAACTTGTACCAGACCAGTAAGCTGGCTCAGGCAGTGAGGGAGTTCAACAACTACAACTTGTACCAGACCAGTAAGCTGGCTCAGGTGGTGAGGGAGTTCGACAACTACAACTTGTACCAGACCAGTAAGCTGGCTCAGGCAGTGTGGGAGTTCAACAACTACAACTTGTACCAGACCAGTAAGCTGGCTCAGGTGGTGAGGGAGTTTGACAAATACAACTTGTACCAGACCAGTAAGCTGGCTCAGGCAGTGAGGGAGTTCAACAACTACAACTTGTACCAGACCAGTAAGCTGGCTCAGGTGATGAGGGAGTTTGACAAATACAACTTGTACCAGACCAGTAAGCTGGCTCAGGTGGTGAGGGAGTTTGACAACTACAACTTGTACCAGACCAGTAAGCTGGCTCAGGTGGTGAGGGAGTTTGACAACTACAACTTGTACCAGACCAGTAAGCTGGCTCAGGTGGTGAGGGAGTTTGACAACTACAACTTGTACCAGACCAGTAAGCTGGCTCAGGCGGTGAGGGAGTTTGACAACTACAACTTGTACCAGACCAGTAAGCTGGCTCAGGCGGTGAGGGAGTTTGACAACTACAACTTGTACAAGACCAGTAAGCTGGCTCAGGTGGTGAGGGAATTCGACAACTACAACTTGTACCAGACCAGTAAGCTGGCTCAGGTGGTGAGGGAGTTTGACAACTACAACTTGTACCAGACCAGTAAGCTGGCTCAGGTGGTGAGGGAGTTCAACAATTACAACTTGTACCAGACCAGTAAGCTGGCTCAGGTGGTGAGGGAGATTGACAACTACAACTTGTACCAGACCAGTAAGCTGGCTCAGGTGGTGAGGGAGTTCGACAACTACAACTTGTACCAGACCAGTAAGCTGGCTCAGGTGGTGAGGGAGTTCAACAACTACAACTTGTACCAGACCAGTAAGCTGGCTCAGGTGGTGAGGGAGTTCGACAACTACAACTTGTACCAGACCAGCAAGCTGGCTCAGGTAGTGAGGGAGTTTGACAACTACAACTTGTACCAGACCAGTAAGCTGGCTCAGGTGGTGAGGGAGTTTGACAACAACAACTTGTACAAGACCAGTAAACTGGCTCAGGTGGTGAGGGAGTTTGACAACTACAACTTGTACCAGACCAGTAAGCTGGCTCAGGTGGTGAGGGAGTTCGTCAACTACAACTTGTACCATACCAGTAAGCTGGCTCAGGCAGTGAGGGAGTTCAACAACTACAACTTGTACCAGACCAGTAAGCTGGCTCAGGTGGTGAGGGAGTTTGATAACTACAACTTGTACCAGACCAGTAAGTTGGCTCAGGCGGTGAGGGAGTTTGACAACTACAACTTGTACCAGACCAGTAAGCTGGCTCAGGTGGTGAGGGAGTTTGACAACTACAAATTGTACCAGACCAGTAAGCTGGCTCAGGTGGTGAGGGAGTTTGACAACTACAACTTGTACCAGACCAGTAAGCTGGCTCAGGTGGTGAGGGAGTTCGACAACTACAACTTGTACCAGACCAGTAAGCTGGCTCAGGTGGTGAGGGAGTTCAACAACTACAACTTGTACCAGACCAGTAAGCTGGCTCAGGTGGTGAGGGAGTTTGACAACTACAACTTGTACCAGACCAGTAAGCTGGCTCAGGCGGTGAGGGAGTTCAACAACTACAACTTGTACCAGACCAGTAAGCTGGCTCAGGCGGTGAGGGAGTTTGACAACTACAATTTGTACCAGACCAGTAAGCTGGCTCAGGCAGTGAGGGAGTTTGACAACTACAACTTGTACCAGACCAGTAAGCTGGCTTAGGTGGTGAGGGAGTTTGACAACTACAACTTGTACCAGACCAGTAAGCTGGCTCAGGTGGTGAGGGAGTTTGACAACTACAACTTGTACCAGACCAGTAAGCTGGCTCAGGTGGTGAGAGAGTTTGACAACTACAACTTGTACCAGACCAGTAAGCTGGCTCAGGTGGTGAGGGAGTTTGATAACTACAACTTGTACCAGACCAGTAAGCTGGCTCAGGCGGTGAGGGAGTTTGACAACTACAACTTGTACCAGACCAGTAAGCTGGCTCAGGTGGTGAGGGATTTTGACAACTACAACTTGTACCAGACCAGTAAGCTGGCTCAGGTGGTGAGGGAGTTTGACAACTTGTACCAGACCAGTAAGCTGGCTCAGGTGGTGAGGGAGTTCGACAACTACAACTTGTACCAGACCAGTAAGCTGGCTCAGGTGGTGAGGGAGTTCAACAACTACAACTTGTACCAGACCAGTAAGCTGGCTCAGGTGGTGAGGGAGTTTGACAACTACAACTTGTACCAGACCAGTAAGCTGGATCAGGCGGTGAGGGAGTTCAACAACTACAATTTGTACCAGACCAGTAAGCTGGCTCATGCGGTGAGGGAGTTCGACAACTACAACTTGTACCAGACCAGTAAGCTGGCTCAGGTGGTGAGGGAGTTCGACAATTACAACTTGTACCAGGCCAGTAAGCTGGCTCAGGTGGTGAGGGAGTTTGACAAATACAACTTGTACCAGACCAGTAAGCTGGCTCAGGTGGTGAGGGAGTTTGACAACTACAACTTGTACCAGACCAGTAAGCTGGCTCAGGTGGTGAGGGAGTTTGACAAATACAACTTTTACCAGACCAGTAAGCTGGCTCAGGTGGTGAGGGAGTTTGACAACTACAACTTGTACCAGAGAAGTAAGCTGGCTCAGGTGGTGAGGGAGTTTGACAACTACAACTTGTACCAGACCAGTAAGCTGGCTCAGGTGGTGAGGGAGTTTGACAACTACAACTTGTACCAGACCAGTAAGCTGGCTCAGGCGGTGAGGGAGTTTGACAACTACAACTTGTACCAGACCAGTAAGCTGGCTCAGGTGGTGAGGGAGTTTGACAACTACAACTTGTACCAGACCAGTAAGCTGGCTCAGGTGGTGAGGGAGTTTGACAACTACAACTTGTACCAGACCAGTAAGCTGGCTCAGGCGGTGAGGGAGTTTGACAACTACAACTTGTACCAGACCAGTAAGCTGGCTCAGGTGGTGAGGGAATTCGACAACTACAACTTGTACCAGACCAGTAAGCTGGCTCAGGTGGTGAGGGAGTTTGACAACTACAATTTGTACCAGACCAGTAAGCTGACTCAGGTGGTGAGGGAGTTCAACAACTACAACTTGTACCAGACCAGTAAGCTGGCTCAGGTGGTGAGGGAGTTTGACAACTACAACTTGTACCAGACCAGTAAGCTGGCTCAGGTGGTGAGGGAGTTTGACAACTACAACTTGTACCAGACCAGTAAGCTGGCTCAGGTGGTGAGGGAGTTCAACAACTACAACTTGTACCAGACCAGTAAGCTGGCTCAGGTGGTGAGGGAGTTCGACAACTACAACTTGTACCAGACCAGCAAGCTGGCTCAGGTAGTGAGGGAGTTTGACAACTACAACTTGTACCAGACCAGTAAGCTGGCTCAGGTGGTGAGGGAGTTTGACAACTACAACTTGTACCAGACCAGTAAGCTGGCTCAGGTGGTGAGGGAATTCGACAACTACAACTTGTACCAGACCAGTAAGCTGGCTCAGGTGGTGAGGGAGTTTGACAACTACAACTTGTACCAGACCTGTAAGCTGACTCAGGTGGTGAGGGAGTTCAACAACTACAAATTGTACCAGACCAGTAAGCTGGCTCAGGTGGTGAGGGAGTTTGACAACTACAACTTGTACCAGACCAGTAAGCTGGCTCAGGTGGTGAGGGAGTTTGACAACTACAACTTGTACCAGACCAGTAAGCTGGCTCAGGTGGTGAGGGAGTTCAACAACTACAACTTGTACCAGACCAGTAAGCTGGCTCAGGTGGTGAGGGAGTTCGACAACTACAACTTGTACCAGACCAGCAAGCTGGCTCAGGTAGTGAGGGAGTTTGACAACTACAACTTGTACCAGACCAGTAAGCTGGCTCAGGTGGTGAGGGAGTTTGACAACTACAACTTGTACCAGACCAGTAAGCTGGCTCAGGTGGTGAGGGAGTTTGACAACTACAACTTGTACCAGACCAGTAAGCTGGCTCAGGTGGTGAGGGAGTTCGACAACTACAACTTGTACCAGACCAGTAAGCTGGCTCAGGCAGTGAGGGAGTTCAACAACTACAACTTGTACCAGACCAGTAAGCTGGCTCAGGTGGTGAGGGAGTTTGACAACTACAACTTGTACCAGACCAGTAAGCTGGCTCAGGCAGTGAGGGAGTTCGACAACTACAACTTGTACCAGACCAGTAAGCTGGCTCAGGCAGTGAGGGAGTTCAACAACTACAACTTGTACCAGACCAGTAAGCTGGCTCAGGTGGTGAGGGAGTTTGACAACTACAACTTGTACCAGACCAGTAAGCTAGCTCAGGCAGTGAGGGAGTTCAACAACTACAACTTGTACCAGACCAGTAAGCTGGCTCAGGTGGTGAGGGAGTTCGACAACTACAACTTGTACCAGACCAGTAAGCTGGCTCAGGCAGTGTGGGAGTTCAACAACTACAACTTGTACCAGACCAGTAAGCTGGCTCAGGTGGTGAGGGAGTTTGACAAATACAACTTGTACCAGACCAGTAAGCTGGCTCAGGCAGTGAGGGAGTTCAACAACTACAACTTGTACCAGACCAGTAAGCTGGCTCAGGTGGTGAGGGAGTTTGACAACTACAACTTGTACCAGACCAGTAAGCTAGCTCAGGTGGTGAGGGAGTTTGACAACTACAACTTGTACCAGACCAGTAAGCTGGCTCAGGTGGTGAGGGAGTTCAACAACTACAACTTGTACCAGACCAGTAAGCTGGCTCAGGCGGTGAGGGAGTTCAACAACTACAATTTGTACCAGACCAGTAAGCTGGCTCATGCGGTGAGGGAGTTCGACAACTACAACTTGTACCAGACCAGTAAGCTGGCTCAGGTGGTGAGGGAGTTCGACAATTACAACTTGTACCAGGCCAGTAAGCTGGCTCAGGTGGTGAGGGAGTTTGACAAATACAACTTGTACCAGACCAGTAAGCTGGCTCAGGTGGTGAGGGAGTTTGACAACTACAACTTGTACCAGACCAGTAAGCTGGCTCAGGTGGTGAGGGAGTTTGACAAATACAACTTTTACCAGACCAGTAAGCTGGCTCAGGTGGTGAGGGAGTTTGACAACTACAACTTGTACCAGAGAAGTAAGCTGGCTCAGGTGGTGAGGGAGTTTGACAACTACAACTTGTACCAGACCAGTAAGCTGGCTCAGGTGGTGAGGGAGTTTGACAACTACAACTTGTACCAGACCAGTAAGCTGGCTCAGGCGGTGAGGGAGTTTGACAACTACAACTTGTACCAGACCAGTAAGCTGGCTCAGGTGGTGAGGGAGTTTGACAACTACAACTTGTACCAGACCAGTAAGCTGGCTCAGGTGGTGAGGGAGTTTGACAACTACAACTTGTACCAGACCAGTAAGCTGGCTCAGGCGGTGAGGGAGTTTGACAACTACAACTTGTACCAGACCAGTAAGCTGGCTCAGGTGGTGAGGGAATTCGACAACTACAACTTGTACCAGACCAGTAAGCTGGCTCAGGTGGTGAGGGAGTTTGACAACTACAATTTGTACCAGACCAGTAAGCTGACTCAGGTGGTGAGGGAGTTCAACAACTACAACTTGTACCAGACCAGTAAGCTGGCTCAGGTGGTGAGGGAGTTTGACAACTACAACTTGTACCAGACCAGTAAGCTGGCTCAGGTGGTGAGGGAGTTTGACAACTACAACTTGTACCAGACCAGTAAGCTGGCTCAGGTGGTGAGGGAGTTCAACAACTACAACTTGTACCAGACCAGTAAGCTGGCTCAGGTGGTGAGGGAGTTCGACAACTACAACTTGTACCAGACCAGCAAGCTGGCTCAGGTAGTGAGGGAGTTTGACAACTACAACTTGTACCAGACCAGTAAGCTGGCTCAGGTGGTGAGGGAGTTTGACAACTACAACTTGTACCAGACCAGTAAGCTGGCTCAGGTGGTGAGGGAATTCGACAACTACAACTTGTACCAGACCAGTAAGCTGGCTCAGGTGGTGAGGGAGTTTGACAACTACAACTTGTACCAGACCTGTAAGCTGACTCAGGTGGTGAGGGAGTTCAACAACTACAAATTGTACCAGACCAGTAAGCTGGCTCAGGTGGTGAGGGAGTTTGACAACTACAACTTGTACCAGACCAGTAAGCTGGCTCAGGTGGTGAGGGAGTTTGACAACTACAACTTGTACCAGACCAGTAAGCTGGCTCAGGTGGTGAGGGAGTTCAACAACTACAACTTGTACCAGACCAGTAAGCTGGCTCAGGTGGTGAGGGAGTTCGACAACTACAACTTGTACCAGACCAGCAAGCTGGCTCAGGTAGTGAGGGAGTTTGACAACTACAACTTGTACCAGACCAGTAAGCTGGCTCAGGTGGTGAGGGAGTTTGACAACTACAACTTGTACCAGACCAGTAAGCTGGCTCAGGTGGTGAGGGAGTTTGACAACTACAACTTGTACCAGACCAGTAAGCTGGCTCAGGTGGTGAGGGAGTTCGACAACTACAACTTGTACCAGACCAGTAAGCTGGCTCAGGCAGTGAGGGAGTTCAACAACTACAACTTGTACCAGACCAGTAAGCTGGCTCAGGTGGTGAGGGAGTTTGACAACTACAACTTGTACCAGACCAGTAAGCTGGCTCAGGCAGTGAGGGAGTTCGACAACTACAACTTGTACCAGACCAGTAAGCTGGCTCAGGCAGTGAGGGAGTTCAACAACTACAACTTGTACCAGACCAGTAAGCTGGCTCAGGTGGTGAGGGAGTTTGACAACTACAACTTGTACCAGACCAGTAAGCTAGCTCAGGCAGTGAGGGAGTTCAACAACTACAACTTGTACCAGACCAGTAAGCTGGCTCAGGTGGTGAGGGAGTTCGACAACTACAACTTGTACCAGACCAGTAAGCTGGCTCAGGCAGTGTGGGAGTTCAACAACTACAACTTGTACCAGACCAGTAAGCTGGCTCAGGCAGTGTGGGAGTTCAACAACTACAACTTGTACCAGACCAGTAAGCTGGCTCAGGTGGTGAGGGAGTTTGACAAATACAACTTGTACCAGACCAGTAAGCTGGCTCAGGCAGTGAGGGAGTTCAACAACTACAACTTGTACCAGACCAGTAAGCTGGCTCAGGTGGTGAGGGAGTTTGACAACTACAACTTGTACCAGACCAGTAAGCTAGCTCAGGTGGTGAGGGAGTTCAACAACTACAACTTGTACCAGACCAGTAAGCTGGCTCAGGTGGTGAGGGAGTTCGACAACTACAACTTGTACCAGACCAGCAAGCTGGCTCAGGTAGTGAGGGAGTTTGACAACTACAACTTGTACCAGACCAGTAAGCTGGCTCAGGTGGTGAGGGAGTTTGACAACTACAACTTGTACCAGACCAGTAAGCTGGCTCAGGTGGTGAGGGAATTCGACAACTACAACTTGTACCAGACCAGTAAGCTGGCTCAGGTGGTGAGGGAGTTTGACAACTACAACTTGTACCAGACCAGTAAGCTGACTCAGGTGGTGAGGGAGTTCAACAACTACAACTTGTACCAGACCAGTAAGCTGGCTCAGGTGGTGAGGGAGTTTGACAACTACAACTTGTACCAGACCAGTAAGCTGGCTCAGGTGGTGAGGGAGTTTGACAACTACAACTTGTACCAGACCAGTAAGCTGGCTCAGGTGGTGAGGGATTTCAACAACTACAACTTGTACCAGACCAGTAAGCTGGCTCAGGTGGTGAGGGAGTTCGACAACTACAACTTGTACCAGACCAGCAAGCTGGCTCAGGTAGTGAGGGAGTTTGACAACTACAACTTGTACCAGACCAGTAAGCTGGCTCAGGTGGTGAGGGAGTTTGACAACTACAACTTGTACCAGACCAGTAAGCTGGCTCAGGTGGTGAGGGAGTTCGACAAATACAACTTGTACCAGACCAGTAAGCTGGCTCAGGCAGTGAGGGAGTTCAACAACTACAACTTGTACCAGACCAGTAAGCTGGCTCAGGTGGTGAGGGAGTTTGACAACTACAACTTGTACCAGACCAGTAAGCTGGCTCAGGCAGTGAGGGAGTTCAACAACTACAACTTGTACCAGACCAGTAAGCTGGCTCAGGTGGTGAGGGAGTTCTACAACTACAACTTGTACCAGACCAGTAAGCTGGCTCAGGCAGTGTGGGAGTTCAACAACTACAACTTGTACCAGACCAGTAAGCTGGCTCAGGTGGTGAGGGAGTTTGGCAAATACAACTTGTACCAGACCAGTAAGCTGGCTCAGGCAGTGAGGGAGTTCAACAACTACAACTTGTACCAGACCAGTAAGCTGGCTCAGGTGGTGAGGGAGTTTGCCAAATACAACTTGTACCAGACCAGTAAGCTGGCTCAGGTGGTGAGGGAGTTTGACAACTACAACTTGTACCAGACCAGTAAGCTGGCTCAGGTGGTGAGGGAGTTTGACAACTACAACTTGTACCAGACCAGTAAGCTGGCTCAGGTGGTGAGGGAGTTTGACAACTACAACTTGTACCAGACCAGTAAGCTGGCTCAGGCGGTGAGGGAGTTTGACAACTACAACTTGTACCAGACCAGTAAGCTGGCTCAGGCGGTGAGGGAGTTTGACAACTACAACTTGTACAAGACCAGTAAGCTGGCTCAGGTGGTGAGGGAATTCGACAACTACAACTTGTACCAGACCAGTAAGCTGGCTCAGGTGGTGAGGGAGTTCAACAACTACAACTTGTACCAGACAAGTAAGCTGGCTCAGGTGGTGAGGGAGTTTGACAACTACAACTAGTACCAGACCAGTAAGCTGGCTCAGGTGGTGAGGGAGTTCGACAACTACAACTTGTACCAGACCAGTAAGCTGGCTCAGGTGGTGAGGGAGTTCAACAACTACAACTTGTACCAGACCAGTAAGCTGGCTCAGGTGGTGAGGGAGTTCAACAACTACAACTTGTACCAGACCAGCAAGCTGGCTCAGGTAGTGAGGGAGTTTGACAACTACAACTTGTACCAGACCAGTAAGCTGGCTCAGGTGGTGAGGGAGTTTGACAACAACAACTTGTACCAGACCAGTAAACTGGCTCAGGTGGTGAGGGAGTTTGACAACTACAACTTGTACCAGACCAGTAAGCTGGCTCAGGTGGTGAGGGAGTTCGTCAACTACAACTTGTACCAGACCAGTAAGCTGGCTCAGGCAGTGAGGGAGTTCAACAACTACAACTTGTACCAGACCAGTAAGCTGGCTCAGGTGGTGAGGGAGTTTGATAACTACAACTTGTACCAGACCAGTAAGCTGGCTCAGGCGGTGAGGGAGTTTGACAACTACAACTTGTACCAGACCAGTAAGCTGGCTCAGGTGGTGAGGGAGTTCAACAACTACAACTTGTACCAGACCAGTAAGCTGGCTCAGGTGGTGAGGGAGTTCGACAACTACAACTTGTACCAGACCAGCAAGCTGGCTCAGGTAGTGAGGGAGTTTGACAACTACAACTTGTACCAGACCAGTAAGCTGGCTCAGGTGGTGAGGGAGTTTGACAACTACAACTTGTACCAGACCAGTAAGCTGGCTCAGGTGGTGAGGGAGTTCGACAAATACAACTTGTACCAGACCAGTAAGCTGGCTCAGGCAGTGAGGGAGTTCAACAACTACAACTTGTACCAGACCAGTAAGCTGGCTCAGGTGGTGAGGGAGTTTGACAACTACAACTTGTACCAGACCAATAAGCTGGCTCAGGCAGTGAGGGAGTTCAACAACTACAACTTGTACCAGACCAGTAAGCTGGCTCAGGTGGTGAGGGAGTTCGACAACTACAACTTGAACCAGACCAGTAAGCTGGCTCAGGCAGTGTGGGAGTTCAACAACTACAACTTGTACCATACCAGTAAGCTGGCTCAGGTGGTGAGGGAGTTTGACAAATACAACTTGTACCAGACCAGTAAGCTGGCTCAGGCAGTGAGGGAGTTCAACAACTACAACTTGTACCAGACCAGTAAGCTGGCTCAGGTGGTGAGGGAGTTTGACAAATACAACTTGTACCAGACCAGTAAGCTGGCTCAGGTGGTGAGGGAGTTTGACAACTACAACTTGTACCAGACCAGTAAGCTGGCTCAGGTGGTGAGGGAGTTTGACAACTACAACTTGTACCAGACCAGTAAGCTGGCTCAGGTGGTGAGGGAGTTTGACAACTACAACTTGTACCAGACCAGTAAGCTGGCCCAGGCGGTGAGGGAGTTTGACAACTACAACTTGTACCAGACCAGTAAGCTGGCTCAGGCGGTGAGGGAGTTTGACAACTACAACTTGTACAAGACCAGTAAGCTGGCTCAGGTGGTGAGGGAATTCGACAACTACAACTTGTACCAGACCAGTAAGCTGGCTCAGGTGGTGAGGGAGTTCAACAACTACA
Source organism: Lamellibrachia columna (assembly GCA_963662155.1). Lineage (NCBI taxonomy): Eukaryota > Metazoa > Annelida > Polychaeta > Sabellida > Siboglinidae > Lamellibrachia > Lamellibrachia columna. The sequence continues at coordinate 66,646,213 of OY759262.1, forward strand.
ACTTGTACCAGACAAGTAAGCTGGCTCAGGTGGTGAGGGAGTTTGACAACTACAACTTGTACCAGACCAGTAAGCTGGCTCAGGTGGTGAGGGAGTTCGACAACTACAACTTGTACCAGACCAGTAAGCTGGCTCAGGTGGTGAGGGAGTTCAACAACTACAACTTGTACCAGACCAGTAAGCTGGCTCAGGTGGTGAGGGAGTTCAACAACTACAACTTGTACCAGACCAGCAAGCTGGCTCAGGTAGTGAGGGAGTTTGACAACTACAACTTGTACCAGACCAGTAAGCTGGCTCAGGTGGTGAGGGAGTTTGACAACAACAACTTGTACCAGACCAGTAAACTGGCTCAGGTGGTGAGGGAGTTTGACAACTACAACTTGTACCAGACCAGTAAGCTGGCTCAGGTGGTGAGGGAGTTCTTCAACTACAACTTGTACCAGACCAGTAAGCTGGCTCAGGCAGTGAGGGAGTTCAACAACTACAACTTGTACCAGACCAGTAAGCTGGCTCAGGTGGTGAGGGAGTTTGATAACTACAACTTGTACCAGACCAGTAAGCTGGCTCAGGCGGTGAGGGATTTTGACAACTACAACTTGTACCAGACCAGTAAGCTGGCTCAGGTGGTGAGGGAGTTCAACAACTACAACTTGTACCAGACCAGTAAGCTGGCTCAGGTGGTGAGGGAGTTCGACAACTACAACTTGTACCAGACCAGCAAGCTGGCTCAGGTAGTGAGGGAGTTTGACAACTACAACTTGTACCAGACCAGTAAGCTGGCTCAGGTGGTGAGGGAGTTTGACAACTACAACTTGTACCAGACCAGTAAGCTGGCTCAGGTGGTGAGGGAGTTCGACAAATACAACTTGTACCAGACCAGTAAGCTGGCTCAGGCAGTGAGGGAGTTCAACAACTACAACTTGTACCAGACCAGTAAGCTGGCTCAGGTGGTGAGGGAGTTTGACAACTACAACTTGTACCAGACCAATAAGCTGGCTCAGGCAGTGAGGGAGTTCAACAACTACAACTTGTACCAGACCAGTAAGCTGGCTCAGGTGGTGAGGGAGTTCGACAACTACAACTTGAACCAGACCAGTAAGCTGGCTCAGGCAGTGTGGGAGTTCAACAACTACAACTTGTACCAGACCAGTAAGCTGGCTCAGGTGGTGAGGGAGTTTGACAAATACAACTTGTACCAGACCAGTAAGCTGGCTCAGGCAGTGAGGGAGTTCAACAACTACAACTTGTACCAGACCAGTAAGCTGGCTCAGGTGGTGAGGGAGTTTGACAAATACAACTTGTACCAGACCAGTAAGCTGGCTCAGGTGGTGAGGGAGTTTGACAACTACAACTTGTACCAGACCAGTAAGCTGGCTCAGGTGGTGAGGGAGTTTGACAACTACAACTTGTACCAGACCAGTAAGCTGGCTCAGGTGGTGAGGGAGTTTGACAACTACAACTTGTACCAGACCAGTAAGCTGGCTCAGGCGGTGAGGGAGTTTGACAACTACAACTTGTACCAGACCAGTAAGCTGGCTCAGGCGGTGAGGGAGTTTGACAACTACAACTTGTACAAGACCAGTAAGCTGGCTCAGGTGGTGAGGGAATTCGACAACTACAACTTGTACCAGACCAGTAAGCTGGCTCAGGTGGTGAGGGAGTTCAACAACTACAACTTGTACCAGACAAGTAAGCTGGCTCAGGTGGTGAGGGAGTTTGACAACTACAACTTGTACCAGACCAGTAAGCTGGCTCAGGTGGTGAGGGAGTTCGACAACTACAACTTGTACCAGATCAGTAAGCTGGCTCAGGTGGTGAGGGATTTCAACAACTACAACTTGTACCAGACCAGTAAGCTGGCTCAGGTGGTGAGGGAGTTCGACAACTACAACTTGTACCAGACCAGCAAGCTGGCTCAGGTAGAGAGGGAGTTTGACAACTACAACTTGTACCAGACCAGTAAGCTGGCTCAGGTGGTGAGGGAGTTTGACAACAACAACTTGTACCAGACCAGTAAACTGGCTCAGGTGGTGAGGGAGTTTGACAACTACAACTTGTACCAGACCAGTAAGCTGGCTCAGGTGGTGAGGGAGTTCGTCAACTACAACTTGTACCAGACCAGTAAGCTGGCTCAGGCAGTGAGGGAGTTCAACAACTACAACTTGTACCAGACCAGTAAGCTGGCTCAGGTGGTGAGGGAGTTTGATAACTACAACTTGTACCAGACCAGTAAGCTGGCTCAGGCGGTGAGGGAGTTTGACAACTACAACTTGTACCAGACCAGTAAGCTGGCTCAGGTGGTGAGGGAGTTTGACAACTACAAATTGTACCAGACCAGTAAGCTGGCTCAGGCGGTGAGGGAGTTTGACAACTACAACTTGTACCAGACCAGTAAGCTGGCTCAGGTGGTGAGGGAGTTTGACAACTACAAATTGTACCAGACCAGTAAGCTGGCTGAGGTGGTGAGGGAGTTTGACAACTACAACTTGTACCAGACCAGTAAGCTGGCTCAGGTGGTGAGGGAGTTTGACAACTACAACTTGTACCAGACCAGTAAGCTGGCTCAGGTGGTGAGGGAGTTTGACAACTACAACTTGTACCAGACCAGTAAGCTGGCTCAGGTGGTGAGGGAGTTTGATAACTACAACTTGTACCAGACCAGTAAGCTGGCTCAGGCGGTGAGGGAGTTTGACAACTACAACTTGTACCAGACCAGTAAGCTGGCTCAGGTGGTGAGGGAGTTTGACAACTACAACTTGTACCAGACCAGTAAGCTGGCTCAGGTGGTGAGGGAGTTTGACAACTACAACTTGTACCAGACCAGTAAGCTGGCTCAGGTGGTGAGGGAGTTTGACAACTACAACTTTTACCAGACCAGTAAGCTGGCTCAGGTGGTGAGGGAGTTTGACAACTAAAACTTGTACCAGACCAGTAAGCTGGCTCAGTTGGTGAGGGAGTTTGACAACTACAAATTGTACCAGACCAGTAAGCTGGCTCAGGTGGTGAGGGAGTTTGACAACTACAACTTGTACCAGACCAGTAAGCTGGCTCAGGTGGTGAGGGAGTTCAACAACTACAACTTGTACCAGACCAGTAAGCTGGCTCAGGTGGTGAGGGAGTTCGACAACTACAACTTGTACCAGACCAGCAAGCTGGCTCAGGTAGTGAGGGAGTTTGACAACTACAACTTGTACAAGACCAGTAAGCTGGCTCAGGTGGTGAGGGAGTTTGACAACTACAACTTGTACCAGACCAGTAAGCTGGCTCAGGTGGTGAGGGAGTTTGACAACTACAACTTGTACCAGACCAGTAAGTTGGCTCAGGTGGTGAGGGAGTTCGACAACTACAACTTGTACCAGACCAGTAAGCTGGCTCAGGCAGTGAGGGAGTTCAACAACTACAACTTGTACCAGACCAGTAAGCTGGCTCAGGTGGTGAGGGAGTTTGACAACTACAACTTGTACCAGACCAGTAAGCTGGCTCAGGCAGTGAGGGAGTTCAATAACTACAACTTGAACCAGACCAGTAAGCTGGCTCAGGTGGTGAGGGAGTTCGACAACTACAACTTGTACCAGACCAGTAAGCTGGCTCAGGCAGTGAGGGAGTTCAACAACTACAACTTGTACCAGACCAGTAAGCTGGCTCAGGTGGTGAGGGAGTTTGACAAATACAACTTGTACCAGACCAGTAAGCTGGCTCAGGTGGTGAGGGAGTTTGACAACTACAACTTGTACCAGACCAGTAAGCTGGCTCAGGTGGTGAGGGAGTTTGACAACTACAACTTGTACCAGACCAGTAAGCTGGCTCAGGCGGTGAGGGAGTTTGACAACTACAACTTGTACCAGACCAGTAAGCTGGCTCAGGTGGTGAGGGAGTTCAACAACTACAACTTGTACCAGACCAGTAAGCTGGCTCAGGCAGTGAGGGAGTTCAACAACTACAACTTGTACCAGACCAGTAAGCTGGCTCAGGTGGTGAGGGAGTTCGACAACTACAACTTGTACCAGACCAGTAAGCTGGCTCAGGCAATGTGGGAGTTCAACAACTACAACTTGTACCAGACCAGTAAGCTGGCTCAGGTGGTGAGGGAGTTTGACAAATACAACTTGTACCAGACCAGTAAGCTGGCTCAGGCAGTGAGGGAGTTCAACAACTACAACTTGTACCAGACCAGTAAGCTGGCTCAGGTGGTGAGGGAGTTTGACAAATACAACTTGTACCAGACCAGTAAGCTGGCTCAGGTGGTGAGGGAATTTGACAAATACAACTTGTACCAGACCAGTAAGCTGGCTCAGGTGGTGAGGGAGTTTGACAACTACAACTTGTACCAGACCAGTAAGCTGGCTCAGGCGGTGAGGGAGTTTGACAACTACAACTTGTACCAGACCAGTAAGCTGGCTCAGGCGGTGAGGGAGTTTGACAACTACAACTTGTACCAGACCAGTAAGCTGGCTCAGGCGGTGAGGGAGTTTGACAACTACAACTTGTACAAGACCAGTAAGCTGGCTCAGGTGGTGAGGGAATTCGACAACTACAACTTGTACCAGACCAGTAAGCTGGCTTAGGTGGTGAGGGAGTTTGACAACTACAACTTGTACCAGACCAGTAAGCTGGCTCAGGTGGTGAGGGAGTTCAACAACTACAACTTGTACCAGACTAGTAAGCTGGCTCAGGTAGTGAGGGAGTTTGACAACTACAACTTGTACCAGACCAGTAAGCTGGCTCAGGTGGTGAGGGAGTTCGACAACTACAACTTGTACCAGACCAGTAAGCTGGCTCAGGTGGTGAGGGAGTTCAACAACTACAACTTGTACCAGACCAGTAAGCTGGCTCAGGTGGTGAGGGAGTTCGACAACTACAACTTGTACCAGACCAGCAAGCTGGCTCAGGTAGTGAGGGAGTTTGACAACTACAACTTGTACCAGACTAGTAAGCTGGCTCAGGTGGTGAGGGAGTTTGACAACAACAACTTGTACCAGACCAGTAAACTGGCTCAGGTGGTGAGGGAGTTTGACAACAACAACTTGTACCAGACCAGTAAGCTGGCTCAGGTGGTGAGGGAGTTCGTCAACTACAACTTGTACCAGACCAGTAAGCTGGCTCAGGCAGTGAGGGAGTTCAACAACTACAACTTGTACCAGACCAGTAAGCTGGCTCAGGTGGTGAGGGAGTTTGATAACTACAACTTGTACCAGACCAGTAAGCTGGCTCAGGCGGTGAGGGAGTTTGACAACTACAACTTGTACCAGACAAGTAAGCTGGCTCAGGTGGTGAGGGAGTTTGACAACTACAAATTGTACCAGACCAGTAAGCTGGCTCAGGTGGTGAAGGAGTTTGACAACTACAACTTGTACCAGACCAGTAAGCTGGCTCAGGTGGTGAGGGAGTTCGACAACTACAACTTGTACCAGACCAGTAAGCTGGCTCAGGTGGTGAGGGAGTTCAACAACTACAACTTGTACCAGACCAGTAAGCTGGCTCAGGTGGTGAGGGAGTTTGACAACTACAACTTGTACCAGACCAGTAAGCTGGCTCAGGCGGTGAGGGAGTTTGACAACTACAACTTGTACCAGACCAGTAAGCTGGCTCAGGTGATGAGGGAGTTTGATAACTACAACTTGTACCAGACCAGTAAGCTGGCTCAGGCGGTGAGGGAGTTTGACAACTACAACTTGTACCAGACCAGTAAGCTGGCTCAGGTGGTGAGGGAGTTTGACAACTACAACTTGTACCAGACCAGTAAGCTGGCTCAGGTGGTGAGGGAGTTGGACAACTACAACTTGTACCAGACCAGTAAGCTGGCTCAGGTGGTGAGGGAGTTCGACAACTACAACTTGTACCAGACCAGTAAGCTGGCTCAGGCAGTGAGGGAGTTCAACAACTACAACTTGTACCAGACCAGTAAGCTGGCTCAGGTGGTGAGGGAGTTTGACAAATACAACTTGTACCAGACCAGTAAACTGGCTCAGGTGGTGAGGGAGTTTGACAACTACAACTTGTACCAGACCAGTAAGCTGGCTCAGGTGGTGAGGGAGTTCGTCAACTACAACTTGTACCAGACCAGTAAGCTGGCTCAGGTGGTGAGGGAGTTTGACAAATACAACTTGTACCAGACCAGTAAGCTGGCTCAGGCAGTGAGGGAATTCAACAACTACAACTTGTACCAGACCAGTAAGCTGGCTCAGGTGGTGAGGGAGTTTGACAAATACAACTTGTACCAGACCAGTAAGCTGGCTCAGGTGGTGAGGGAGTTTGACAACTACAACTTGTACCAGACCAGTAAGCTGGCTCAGGTGGTGAGGGAGTTTGACAACTACAACTTGTACCAGACCAGTAAACTGGCTCAGGTGGTGAGGGAGTTTGACAACTACAACTTGTACCAAACCATTAAGCTGGCTCAGGTGGTGAGGGAGTTTGACAACTACAACTTGTACCAGACCAGTAAGCTGGCTCAGGCAGTGAGGGAGTTCAACAACTACAACTTGTACCAGACCAGTAAGCTGGCTCAGGTGGTGAGGGAGTTTGACAAATACAACTTGTACCAGACCAGTAAGCTGGCTCAGGTGGTGAGGGAGTTTGACAACTACAACTTGTACCAGACCAGTAAGCTGGCTCAGGTGGTGAGGGAGTTTGACAACTACAACTTGTACCAGACCAGTAAGCTGGCTCAGGTGGTGAGGGAGTTTGACAACTACAACTTGTACCAGACCAGTAAGCTGGCTCAGGCGGTGAGGGAGTTTGACAACTACAACTTGTACCAGACCAGTAAGCTGGCTCAGGTGGTGAGGGAGTTTGACAAATACAACTTGTACCAGACCAGTAAGCTGGCTCAGGTGGTGAGGGAGTTTGACAACTACAACTTGTACCAGACCAGTAAGCTGGCTCAGGTGGTGAGGGAGTTTGACAACTACAACTTGTACCAGACCAGTAAGCTGGCTCAGGTGGTGAGGGAGTTTGACAACTACAACTTGTACCAGACCAGTAAGCTGGCTCAGGCGGTGAGGGAGTTTGACAACTACAACTTGTACCAGACCAGTAAGCTGGCTCAGGCGGTGAGGGAGTTTGACAACTACAACTTGTACCAGACAAGTAAGCTGGCTCAGGTGGTGAGGGAGTTTGACAACTACAAATTGTACCAGACCAGTAAGCTGGCTCAGGTGGTGAAGGAGTTTGACAACTACAACTTGTACCAGACCAGTAAGCTGGCTCAGGTGGTGAGGGAGTTCGACAACTACAACTTGTACCAGACCAGTAAGCTGGCTCAGGTGGTGAGGGAGTTCAACAACTACAACTTGTACCAGACCAGTAAGCTGGCTCAGGTGGTGAGGGAGTTTGACAACTACAACTTGTACCAGACCAGTAAGCTGGCTCAGGCGGTGAGGGAGTTCAACAACTACAACTTGTACCAGACCAGTAAGCTGGCTCAGTCGGTGAGGGAGTTTGACAACTACAATTTGTACCAGACCAGTAAGCTGGCTCAGGCAGTGAGGGAATTTGACAACTACAACTTGTACCAGACCAGTAAGCTGGCTTAGGTGGTGAGGGAGTTTGACAACTACAACTTGTACCAGACCAGTAAGCTGGCTCAGGTGGTGAGGGAGTTTGACAACTACAACTTGTACCAGACCAGTAAGCTGGCTCAGGTGGTGAGGGAGTTTGACAACTACAACTTGTACCAGACCAGTAAGCTGGCTCAGGTGGTGAGGGAGTTTGATAACTACAACTTGTACCAGACCAGTAAGCTGGCTCAGGCGGTGAGGGAGTTTGACAACTACAACTTGTACCAGACCAGTAAGCTGGCTCAGGTGGTGAGGGAGTTTGACAACTACAACTTGTACCAGACCAGTAAGCTGGCTCAGGTGGTGAGGGAGTTTGACAACTACAACTTGTACCAGACCAGTAAGCTGGCTCAGGTGGTGAGGGAGTTCGACAACTACAACTTGTACCAGACCAGTAAGCTGGCTCAGGCAGTGAGGGAGTTCAACAACTACAACTTGTACCAGACCAGTAAGCTGGCTCAGGTGGTGAGGGAGTTTGACAAATACAACTTGTACCAGACCAGTAAACTGGCTCAGGTGGTGAGGGAGTTTGACAACTACAACTTGTACCAGACCAGTAAGCTGGCTCAGGTGGTGAGGGAGTTCGTCAACTACAACTTGTACCAGACCAGTAAGCTGGCTCAGGTGGTGAGGGAGTTTGACAAATACAACTTGTACCAGACCAGTAAGCTGGCTCAGGCAGTGAGGGAGTTCAACAACTACAACTTGTACCAGACCAGTAAGCTGGCTCAGGTGGTGAGGGAGTTTGACAAATACAACTTGTACCAGACCAGTAAGCTGGCTCAGGTGGTGAGGGAGTTTGACAACTACAACTTGTACCAGACCAGTAAGCTGGCTCAGGTGGTGAGGGAGTTTGACAACTACAACTTGTACCAGACCAGTAAACTGGCTCAGGTGGTGAGGGAGTTTGACAACTACAACTTGTACCAAACCAGTAAGCTGGCTCAGGTGGTGAGGGAGTTTGACAACTACAACTTGTACCAGACCAGTAAGCTGGCTCAGGCAGTGAGGGAGTTCAACAACTACAACTTGTACCAGACCAGTAAGCTGGCTCAGGTGGTGAGGGAGTTTGACAAATACAACTTGTACCAGACCAGTAAGCTGGCTCAGGTGATGAGGGAGTTTGACAACTACAACTTGTACCAGACCAGTAAGCTGGTTCAGGTGGTGAGGGAGTTTGACAACTACAACTTGTACCAGACCAGTAAGCTGGCTCAGGTGGTGAGGGAGTTTGACAACTACAACTTGTACCAGACCAGTAAGCTGGCTCAGGTGGTGAGGGAGTTTGACAACTACAACTTGTACCAGACCAGTAAGCTGGCTCAGGCGGTGAGGGAGTTTGACAACTACAACTTGTACCAGACCAGTAAGCTGGCTCAGGCGGTGAGGGAGTTTGACAACTACAACTTGTACAAGACCAGTAAGCTGGCTCAGGTGGTGAGGGAATTCGACAACTACAACTTGTACCAGACCAGTAAGCTGGCTCAGGTGGTGAGGGAGTTTGACAACTACAACTTGTACCAGACCAGTAAGCTGGCTCAGGTGGTGAGGGAGTTCAACAACTACAACTTATACCAGACCAGTAAGCTGGCTCAGGTAGTGAGGGAGTTTGACAACTACAACTTGTACCAGACCAGTAAGCTGGCTCAAGTGGTGAGGGAGTTCGACAACTACAACTTGTACCAGACCAGTAAGCTGGCTCAGGTGGTGAGGGAGTTCAACAACTACAACTTGTACCAGACCAGTAAGCTGGCTCAGGTGGTGAGGGAGTTCGACAACTACAACTTGTACCAGACCAGCAAGCTGGCTCAGGTAGTGAGGGAGTTTGACAACTACAACTTGTACCAGACTAGTAAGCTGGCTCAGGTGGTGAGGGAGTTTGACAACAACAACTTGTACCAGACCAGTAAACTGGCTCAGGTGGTGAGGGAGTTTGACAACAACAACTTGTACCAGACCAGTAAGCTGGCTCAGGTGGTGAGGGAGTTCGTCAACTACAACTTGTACCAGACCAGTAAGCTGGCTCAGGCAGTGAGGGAGTTCAACAACTACAACTTGTACCAGACCAGTAAGCTGGCTCAGGTGGTGAGGGAGTTTGATAACTACAACTTGTACCAGACCAGTAAGCTGGCTCAGGCGGTGAGGGAGTTTGACAACTACAACTTGTACCAGACAAGTAAGCTGGCTCAGGTGGTGAGGTAGTTTGACAACTACAAATTGTACCAGACCAGTAAGCTGGCTCAGGTGGTGAAGGAGTTTGACAACTACAACTTGTACCAGACCAGTAAGCTGGCTCAGGTGGTGAGGGAGTTCGACAACTACAACTTGTACCAGACCAGTAAGCTGGCTCAGGTGGTGAGGGAGTTCAACAACTACAACTTGTACCAGATCAGTAAGCTGGCTCAGGTGGTGAGGGAGTTTGACAACTACAACTTGTACCAGACCAGTAAGCTGGCTCAGGCGGTGAGGGAGTTCAACAACTACAACTTGTACCAGACCAGTAAGCTGGCTCAGGTGGTGAGGGAGTTCGACAACTACAACTTGTACCAGACCAGTAAGCTGGCTCAGGCAGTGAGGGAGTTCAACAACTACAACTTGTACCAGACCAGCAAGCTGGCTCAGGTGGTGAGGGAGTTTGACAAATACAACTTGTACCAGACCAGTAAACTGGCTCAGGTGGTGAGGGAGTTTGACAACTACAACTTGTACCAGACCAGTAAGCTGGCTCAGGTGGTGAGGGAGTTCGTCAACTACAACTTGTACCAGACCAGTAAGCTGGCTCAGGTGGTGAGGGAGTTTGACAAATACAACTTGTACCAGACCAGTAAGCTGGCTCAGGCAGTGAGGGAGTTCAACAACTACAACTTGTACCAGACCAGTAAGCTGGCTCAGGTGGTGAGGGAGTTTGACAAATACAACTTGTACCAGACCAGTAAGCTGGCTCAGGTGGTGAGGGAGTTTGACAACTACAACTTGTACTAGACCAGTAAGCTGGCTCAGGTGGTGAGGGAGTTTGACAAATACAACTTGTACCAGACCAGTAAACTGGCTCAGGTGGTGAGGGAGTTTGACAACTACAACTTGTACCAAACCAGTAAGCTGGCTCAGGTGGTGAGGTAGTTTGACAACTACAACTTGTACCAGACCAGTAAGCTGGCTCAGGCGGTGAGGGAGTTTGACAACTACAACTTGTACCAGACCAGTAAGCTGGCTCAGGTGGTGAGGGAGTTTGACAACTACAACTTGTACCAGACCAGTAAGCTGGCTCAGGTGGTGAGGGAGTTCAACAACTACAACTTGTACCAGACCAGTAAGCTGGCTCAGGTGGTGAGGGAGTTCGACAACTACAACTTGTACCAGACCAGCAAGCTGGCTCAGGTAGGGAGGGAGTTTGACAACTACAACTTGTACCAGACCAGTAAGCTGGCTCAGGTGGTGAGGGAGTTTGACAACTACAACTTGTACCAGACCAGTAAACTGGCTCAGGTGGTGAGGGAGTTTGACAACTACAACTTGTACCAGACCAGTAAGCTGGCTCAGGTGGTGAGGGAGTTCGTCAACTACAACTTGTACCAGTCCAATAAGCTGGCTCAGGCAGTGAGGGAGTTCAACAACTACAACTTGTACCAGACCAGTAAGCTGGCTCAGGTGGTGAGGGAGTTTGACAACTACAACTTGTACCAGACCAGTAAGCTGGCTCAGGTGGTGAGGGAGTTTGACAACTACAACTTGTACCAGACCAGTAAGCTGGCTCAGGTGGTGAGGGAGTTCGACAACTACAACTTGTACCAGACCAGTAAGCTGGCTCAGGCGGTGAGGGAGTTCGACAACTACAACTTGTACCAGACCAGTAAGCTGGCTCAGTTGGTGAGGGAGTTTGACAACTACAACTTGTACCAGACCAGTAAGCTGGCTCAGGTGGTGAGGGAGTTTGACAACTAAAACTTGTACCAGACCAGTAAGCTGGCTCAGTTGGTGAGGGAGTTTGACAACTACAAATTGTACCAGACCAGTAAGCTGGCTCAGGTGGTGAGGGAGTTTGACAACTACAACTTGTACCAGACCAGTAAGCTGGCTCAGGTGGTGAGGGAGTTCAACAACTACAACTTGTACCAGACCAGTAAGCTGGCTCAGGTGGTGAGGGAGTTCGACAACTACAACTTGTACCAGACCAGCAAGCTGGCTCAGGTAGTGAGGGAGTTTGACAACTACAACTTGTACAAGACCAGTAAGCTGGCTCAGGTGGTGAGGGAGTTTGACAACTACAACTTGTACCAGACCAGTAAGCTGGCTCAGGTGGTGAGGGAGTTTGACAACTACAACTTGTACCAGACCAGTAAGTTGGCTCAGGTGGTGAGGGAGTTCGACAACTACAACTTGTACCAGACCAGTAAGCTGGCTCAGGCAGTGAGGGAGTTCAACAACTACAACTTGTACCAGACCAGTAAGCTGGCTCAGGTGGTGAGGGAGTTTGACAACTACAACTTGTACCAGACCAGTAAGCTGGCTCAGGCAGTGAGGGAGTTCAATAACTACAACTTGTACCAGACCAGTAAGCTGGCTCAGGTGGTGAGGGAGTTCGACAACTACAACTTGTACCAGACCAGTAAGCTGGCTCAGGCAGTGAGGGAGTTCAACAACTACAACTTGTACCAGACCAGTAAGCTGGCTCAGGTGGTGAGGGAGTTTGACAAATACAACTTGTACCAGACCAGTAAGCTGGCTCAGGTGGTGAGGGAGTTTGACAACTACAACTTGTACCAGACCAGTAAGCTGGCTCAGGTGGTGAGGGAGTTTGACAACTACAACTTGTACCAGACCAGTAAGCTGGCTCAGGCGGTGAGGGAGTTTGACAACTACAACTTGTACCAGACCAGTAAGCTGGCTCAGGCGGTGAGGGAGTTTGACAACTACAACTTGTACCAGACCAGTAAGCTGGCTCAGGCGGTGAGGGAGTTTGACAACTACAACTTGTACAAGACCAGTAAGCTGGCTCAGGTGGTGAGGGAATTCGACAACTACAACTTGTACCAGACCAGTAAGCTGGCTCAGGTGGTGAGGGAGTTTGACAACTACAACTTGTACCAGACCAGTAAGCTGGCTCAGGTGGTGAGGGAGTTCAACAACTACAACTTGTACCAGACCAGTAAGCTGGCTCAGGCAGTGAGGGAGTTCAACAACTACAATTTGTACCAGACCAGTAAGCTGGCTCAGGTGGTGAGGGAGTTCGACAACTACAACTTGTACCAGACCAGTAAGCTGGCTCAGGCAATGTGGGAGTTCAACAACTACAACTTGTACCAGACCAGTAAGCTGGCTCAGGTGGTGAGGGAGTTTGACAAATACAACTTGTACCAGACCAGTAAGCTGGCTCAGGCAGTGAGGGAGTTCAACAACTACAACTTGTACCAGACCAGTAAGCTGGCTCAGGTGGTGAGGGAGTTTGACAAATACAACTTGTACCAGACCAGTAAGCTGGCTCAGGTGGTGAGGGAGTTTGACAAATACAACTTGTACCAGACCAGTAAGCTGGCTCAGGTGGTGAGGGAGTTTGACAACTACAACTTGTACCAGACCAGTAAGCTGGCTCAGGCGGTGAGGGAGTTTGACAACTACAACTTGTACCAGACCAGTAAGCTGGCTCAGGCGGTGAGGGAGTTTGACAACTACAACTTGTACCAGACCAGTAAGCTGGCTCAGGCGGTGAGGGAGTTTGACAACTACAACTTGTACAAGACCAGTAAGCTGGCTCAGGTGGTGAGGGAATTCGACAACTACAACTTGTACCAGACCAGTAAGCTGGCTTAGGTGGTGAGGGAGTTTGACAACTACAACTTGTACCAGACCAGTAAGCTGGCTCAGGTGGTGAGGGAGTTCAACAACTACAACTTGTACCAGACCAGTAAGCTGGCTCAGGTAGTGAGGGAGTTTGACAACTACAACTTGTACCAGACCAGTAAGCTGGCTCAGGTGGTGAGGGAGTTCGACAACTACAACTTGTACCAGACCAGTAAGCTGGCTCAGGTGGTGAGGGAGTTCAACAACTACAACTTGTACCAGACCAGTAAGCTGGCTCAGGTGGTGAGGGAGTTCGACAACTACAACTTGTACCAGACCAGCAAGCTGGCTCAGGTAGTGAGGGAGTTTGACAACTACAACTTGTACCAGACTAGTAAGCTGGCTCAGGTGGTGAGGGAGTTTGACAACAACAACTTGTACCAGACCAGTAAACTGGCTCAGGTGGTGAGGGAGTTTGACAACAACAACTTGTACCAGACCAGTAAGCTGGCTCAGGTGGTGAGGGAGTTCGTCAACTACAACTTGTACCAGACCAGTAAGCTGGCTCAGGCAGTGAGGGAGTTCAACAACTACAACTTGTACCAGACCAGTAAGCTGGCTCAGGTGGTGAGGGAGTTTGATAACTACAACTTGTACCAGACCAGTAAGCTGGCTCAGGCGGTGAGGGAGTTTGACAACTACAACTTGTACCAGACAAGTAAGCTGGCTCAGGTGGTGAGGGAGTTTGACAACTACAAATTGTACCAGACCAGTAAGCTGGCTCAGGTGGTGAAGGAGTTTGACAACTACAACTTGTACCAGACCAGTAAGCTGGCTCAGGTGGTGAGGGAGTTCGACAACTACAACTTGTACCAGACCAGTAAGCTGGCTCAGGTGGTGAGGGAGTTCAACAACTACAACTTGTACCAGACCAGTAAGCTGGCTCAGGTGGTGAGGGAGTTTGACAACTACAACTTGTACCAGACCAGTAAGCTGGCTCAGGCGGTGAGGGAGTTTGACAACTACAACTTGTACCAGACCAGTAAGCTGGCTCAGGTGATGAGGGAGTTTGATAACTACAACTTGTACCAGACCAGTAAGCTGGCTCAGGCGGTGAGGGAGTTTGACAACTACAACTTGTACCAGACCAGTAAGCTGGCTCAGGTGGTGAGGGAGTTTGACAACTACAACTTGTACCAGACCAGTAAGCTGGCTCAGGTGGTGAGGGAGTTGGACAACTACAACTTGTACCAGACCAGTAAGCTGGCTCAGGTGGTGAGGGAGTTCGACAACTACAACTTGTACCAGACCAGTAAGCTGGCTCAGGCAGTGAGGGAGTTCAACAACTACAACTTGTACCAGACCACTAAGCTGGCTCAGGTGGTGAGGGAGTTTGACAAATACAACTTGTACCAGACCAGTAAACTGGCTCAGGTGGTGAGGGAGTTTGACAACTACAACTTGTACCAGACCAGTAAGCTGGCTCAGGTGGTGAGGGAGTTCGTCAACTACAACTTGTACCAGACCAGTAAGCTGGCTCAGGTGGTGAGGGAGTTTGACAAATAAAACTTGTACCAGACCAGTAAGCTGGCTCAGGCAGTGAGGGAATTCAACAACTACAACTTGTACCAGACCAGTAAGCTGGCTCAGGTGGTGAGGGAGTTTGACAAATACAACTTGTACCAGACCAGTAAGCTGGCTCAGGTGGTGAGGGAGTTTGACAACTACAACTTGTACCAGACCAGTAAGCTGGCTCAGGTGGTGAGGGAGTTTGACAACTACAACTTGTACCAGACCAGTAAACTGGCTCAGGTGGTGAGGGAGTTTGACAACTACAACTTGTACCAAACCAGTAAGCTGGCTCAGGTGGTGAGGGAGTTTGACAACTACAACTTGTACCAGACCAGTAAGCTGGCTCAGGCAGTGAGGGAGTTCAACAACTACAACTTGTACCAGACCAGTAAGCTGGCTCAGGTGGTGAGGGAGTTTGACAAATACAACTTGTACCAGACCAGTAAGCTGGCTCAGGTGGTGAGGGAGTTTGACAACTACAACTTGTACCAGACCAGTAAGCTGGCTCAGGTGGTGAGGGAGTTTGACAACTACAACTTGTACCAGACCAGTAAGCTGGCTCAGGTGGTGAGGGAGTTTGACAACTACAACTTGTACCAGACCAGTAAGCTGGCTCAGGCGGTGAGGGAGTTTGAAAACTACAACTTGTACCAGACCAGTAAGCTGGCTCAGGTGGTGAGGGAGTTTGACAAATACAACTTGTACCAGACCAGTAAGCTGGCTCAGGTGGTGAGGGAGTTTGACAACTACAACTTGTACCAGACCAGTAAGCTGGCTCAGGTGGTGAGGGAGTTTGACAACTACAACTTGTACCAGACCAGTAAGCTGGCTCAGGTGGTGAGGGAGTTTGACAACTACAACTTGTACCAGACCAGTAAGCTGGCTCAGGCGGTGAGAGAGTTTGACAACTACAACTTGTACCAGACCAGTAAGCTGGCTCAGGCGGTGAGGGAGTTTGACAACTACAACTTGTACCAGACAAGTAAGCTGGCTCAGGTGGTGAGGGAGTTTGACAACTACAAATTGTACCAGACCAGTAAGCTGGCTCAGGTGGTGAAGGAGTTTGACAACTACAACTTGTACCAGACCAGTAAGCTGGCTCAGGTGGTGAGGGAGTTCGACAACTACAACTTGTACCAGACCAGTAAGCTGGCTCAGGTGGTGAGGGAGTTCAACAACTACAACTTGTACCAGACCAGTAAGGTGGCTCAGGTGGTGAGGGAGTTTGACAACTACAACTTGTACCAGACCAGTAAGCTGGCTCAGGCGGTGAGGGAGTTCAACAACTACAACTTGTACCAGACCAGTAAGCTGGCTCAGTCGGTGAGGGAGTTTGACAACTACAATTTGTACCAGACCAGTAAGCTGGCTCAGGCAGTGAGGGAATTTGACAACTACAACTTGTACCAGACCAGTAAGCTGGCTCAGGTGGTGAGGGAGTTTGACAACTACAACTTGTACCAGACCAGTAAGCTGGCTCAGGTGGTGAGGGAGTTTGACAACTACAACTTGTACCAGACCAGTAAGCTGGCTCAGGTGGTGAGGGAGTTTGATAACTACAACTTGTACCAGACCAGTAAGCTGGCTCAGGCGGTGAGGGAGTTTGACAACTACAACTTGTACCAGACCAGTAAGCTGGCTCAGGTGGTGAGGGAGTTTGACAACTACAACTTGTACCAGACCAGTAAGCTGGCTCAGGTGGTGAGGGAGTTTGACAACTACAACTTGTACCAGACCAGTAAGCTGGCTCAGGTGGTGAGGGAGTTCGACAACTACAACTTGTACCAGACCAGTAAGCTGGCTCAGGCAGTGAGGGAGTTCAACAACTACAACTTGTACCAGACCAGTAAGCTGGCTCAGGTGGTGAGGGAGTTTGACAAATACAACTTGTACCAGACCAGTAAACTGGCTCAGGTGGTGAGGGAGTTTGACAACTACAACTTGTACCAGACCAGTAAGCTGGCTCAGGTGGTGAGGGAGTTCGTCAACTACAACTTGTACCAGACCAGTAAGCTGGCTCAGGTGGTGAGGGAGTTTGACAAATACAACTTGTACCAGACCAGTAAGCTGGCTCAGGCAGTGAGGGAGTTCAACAACTACAACTTGTACCAGACCAGTAAGCTGGCTCAGGTGGTGAGGGAGTTTGACAAATACAACTTGTACCAGACCAGTAAGCTGGCTCAGGTGGTGAGGGAGTTTGACAACTACAACTTGTACCAGACCAGTAAGCTGGCTCAGGTGGTGAGGGAGTTTGACAACTACAACTTGTACCAGACCAGTAAACTGGCTCAGGTGGTGAGGGAGTTTGACAACTACAACTTGTACCAAACCAGTAAGCTGGCTCAGGTGGTGAGGGAGTTTGACAACTACAACTTGTACCAGACCAGTAAGCTGGCTCAGGCAGTGAGGGAGTTCAACAACTACAACTTGTACCAGACCAGTAAGCTGGCTCAGGTGGTGAGGGAGTTTGACAAATACAACTTGTACCAGACCAGTAAGCTGGCTCAGGTGATGAGGGAGTTTGACAACTACAACTTGTACCAGACCAGTAAGCTGGTTCAGGTGGTGAGGGAGTTTGACAACTACAACTTGTACCAGACCAGTAAGCTGGCTCAGGTGGTGAGGGAGTTTGACAACTACAACTTGTACCAGACCAGTAAGCTGGCTCAGGTGGTGAGGGAGTTTGACAACTACAACTTGTACCAGACCAGTAAGCTGGCTCAGGCGGTGAGGGAGTTTGACAACTACAACTTGTACCAGACCAGTAAGCTGGCTCAGGCGGTGAGGGAGTTTGACAACTACAACTTGTACAAGACCAGTAAGCTGGCTCAGGTGGTGAGGGAATTCGACAACTACAACTTGTACCAGACCAGTAAGCTGGCTCAGGTGGTGAGGGAGTTTGACAACTACAACTTGTACCAGACCAGTAAGCTGGCTCAGGTGGTGAGGGAGTTCAACAACTACAACTTGTACCAGACCAGTAAGCTGGCTCAGGTAGTGAGGGAGTTTGACAACTACAACTTGTACCAGACCAGTAAGCTGGCTCAAGTGGTGAGGGAGTTCGACAACTACAACTTGTACCAGACCAGTAAGCTGGCTCAGGTGGTGAGGGAGTTCAACAACTACAACTTGTACCAGACCAGTAAGCTGGCTCAGGTGGTGAGGGAGTTCGACAACTACAACTTGTACCAGACCAGCAAGCTGGCTCAGGTAGTGAGGGAGTTTGACAACTACAACTTGTACCAGACTAGTAAGCTGGCTCAGGTGGTGAGGGAGTTTGACAACAACAACTTGTACCAGACCAGTAAACTGGCTCAGGTGGTGAGGGAGTTTGACAACAACAACTTGTACCAGACCAGTAAGCTGGCTCAGGTGGTGAGGGAGTTCGTCAACTACAACTTGTACCAGACCAGTAAGCTGGCTCAGGCAGTGAGGGAGTTCAACAACTACAACTTGTACCAGACCAGTAAGCTGGCTCAGGTGGTGAGGGAGTTTGATAACTACAACTTGTACCAGACCAGTAAGCTGGCTCAGGCGGTGAGGGAGTTTGACAACTACAACTTGTACCAGACAAGTAAGCTGGCTCAGGTGGTGAGGGAGTTTGACAACTACAAATTGTACCAGACCAGTAAGCTGGCTCAGGTGGTGAAGGAGTTTGACAACTACAACTTGTACCAGACCAGTAAGCTGGCTCAGGTGGTGAGGGAGTTCGACAACTACAACTTGTACCAGACCAGTAAGCTGGCTCAGGTGGTGAGGGAGTTCAACAACTACAACTTGTACCAGACCAGTAAGCTGGCTCAGGTGGTGAGGGAGTTTGACAACTACAACTTGTACCAGACCAGTAAGCTGGCTCAGGCGGTGAGGGAGTTCAACAACTACAACTTGTACCAGACCAGTAAGCTGGCTCAGGTGGTGAGGGAGTTCGACAACTACAACTTGTACCAGACCAGTAAGCTGGCTCAGGCAGTGAGGGAGTTCAACAACTACAACTTGTACCAGACCAGCAAGCTGGCTCAGGTGGTGAGGGAGTTTGACAAATACAACTTGTACCAGACCAGTAAACTGGCTCAGGTGGTGAGGGAGTTTGACAACTACAACTTGTACCAGACCAGTAAGCTGGCTCAGGTGGTGAGGGAGTTCGTCAACTACAACTTGTACCAGACCAGTAAGCTGGCTCAGGTGGTGAGGGAGTTTGACAAATACAACTTGTACCAGACCAGTAAGCTGGCTCAGGCAGTGAGGGAGTTCAACAACTACAACTTGAACCAGACCAGTAAGCTGGCTCAGGTGGTGAGGGAGTTTGACAAATACAACTTGTACCAGACCAGTAAGCTGGCTCAGGTGGTGAGGGAGTTTGACAACTACAACTTGTACTAGACCAGTAAGCTGGCTCAGGTGGTGAGGGAGTTTGACAAATACAACTTGTACCAGACCAGTAAACTGGCTCAGGTGGTGAGGGAGTTTGACAACTACAACTTGTACCAAACCAGTAAGCTGGCTCAGGTGGTGAGGTAGTTTGACAACTACAACTTGTACCAGACCAGTAAGCTGGCTCAGGCGGTGAGGGAGTTTGACAACTACAACTTGTACCAGACCAGTAAGCTGGCTCAGGTGGTGAGGGAGTTTGACAACTACAACTTGTACCAGACCAGTAAGCTGGCTCAGGTGGTGAGGGAGTTCAACAACTACAACTTGTACCAGACCAGTAAGCTGGCTCAGGTGGTGAGGGAGTTCGACAACTACAACTTGTACCAGACCAGCAAGCTGGCTCAGGTAGGGAGGGAGTTTGACAACTACAACTTGTACCAGACCAGTAAGCTGGCTCAGGTGGTGAGGGAGTTTGACAACTACAACTTGTACCAGACCAGTAAACTGGCTCAGGTGGTGAGGGAGTTTGACAACTACAACTTGTACCAGACCAGTAAGCTGGCTCAGGTGGTGAGGGAGTTCGTCAACTACAACTTGTACCAGTCCAATAAGCTGGCTCAGGCAGTGAGGGAGTTCAACAACTACAACTTGTACCAGACCAGTAAGCTGGCTCAGGTGGTGAGGGAGTTTGACAACTACAACTTGTACCAGACCAGTAAGCTGGCTCAGGTGGTGAGGGAGTTTGACAACTACAACTTGTACCAGACCAGTAAGCTGGCTCAGGTGGTGAGGGAGTTCGACAACTACAACTTGTACCAGACCAGTAAGCTGGCTCAGGCGGTGAGGGAGTTCGACAACTACAACTTGTACAAGACCAGTAAGCTGGCTCAGGTGGTGAGGGAGTTCGACAACTACAACTTGTACCAGACCAGTAAGCTGGCTCAGGTGGTGAGGGAGTTTGACAACTACAACTTGTACCAGACCAGTACGCTGGCTCAGGCGGTGAGGGAGTTCAACAACTACAACTTGTACCAGACCAGTAAGCTGGCTCAGGCGGTGAGAGATTTCGACAATTACAACTTGTACCAGACCAGTAAGCTGGCTCAGGTGGTGAGGGATTTCAACAACTACAACTTGTACCAGACCAGTAAGCTGGCTCAGGTGGTGAGGGAGTTTGACAACTACAACTTGTACCAGACCAGTACGCTAGCTCAGGTGGTGAGGGAGTTTGACAACTACAACTTGTACCAGACCAGTAAGCTGGCTCAGGTGGTGAGGGAGTTCAACAACTACAACTTGTACCAGACCAGTAAGCTGGCTCAGGCGGTGAGAGAATTCGACAACTACAACTTGTACCAGACCAGTAAGCTGGCTCAGGTGGTGAGGGAGTTTGACAACTACAACTTGTACCAGACCAGTAAGCTGGCTCAGGTGGTGAGGGAGTTTGACAACTACAACTTGTACCAGACCAGTAAGCTGGCTCAGGTGGTGAGGGAGTTCAACAACTACAACTTGTACCAGACCAGTAAGCTGGCTCAGGTGGTGAGGGAGTTTGACAACTACAACTTGTACCAGACCAGTAAGCTGGCTCAGGCGGTGAGGGAGTTCAACAACTACAACTTGTACCAGACCAGTAAGCTGGCTCAGGTGGTGAGGGAGTTTGACAACTACAACTTGTACCAGACCAGTAAGCTGGCTCAGGCGGTGAGGGAGTTCAACAACTACAACTTGTACCAGACCAGTAAGCTGGCTCAGGCGGTGAGGGAGTTCAACAACTACAACTTGTACCAGACCAGTAAGCTGGCTCAGGCGGTGAGGGAGTTCGACAACTACAACTTGTACCAGACCAGTAAGCTGGCTCAGGTGGTGAGGGAGTTTGACAACTACAACTTGTACCAGACCAGTAAGCTGGCTCAGGTAGTGAGGGAGTTTGACAACAACAACTTGTACCAGACCAGTAAGCTGGCTCAGGTGGTGAGGGAGTTCAACAACTACAACTTGTACCAGACCAGTAAGCTGGCTCAGGTAGTGAGGGAGTTTGACAACTACAACTTGAACCAGACCAGTACGTTGGCTCAGGTGGTGAGGGAGTTCGACAACTACAACTTGTACCAGACCAGTAAGCTGGCTCAGGCGGTGAGGGAGTTCGACAACTACAACTTGTACCAGACCAGTAAGCTGGCTCAGGTGGTGAGGGAGTTTGACAACTACAACTTGTACCAGACCAGTAAGCTGGCTCAGGTAGTGAGGGAGTTTGACAACTACAACTTGTACCAGACCAGTAAGCTGGCTCAGGTGGTGAGGGAGTTCGACAACTACAACTTGTACCAGACCAGTAAGCTGGCTCAGGTAGTGAGGGAGTTTGACAACTACAACTTGTACCAGACCAGTACGCTGGCTCAGGTGGTGAGGGAGTTCGACAACTACAAATTGTACCAGACCAGTAAGCTGGCTCAGGTGGTGAGGGAGTTTGACAAATACAACTTGTACCAGACCAGTAAGCTGGCTCAGGCGGTGAGGGAGTTTGACAACTACAACTTGTACCAGACCAGTAAGCTGGCTCAGGTGGTGAGGGAGTTTGACAACTACAACTTGTACCAGACCAGTAAGCTGGCTCAGGTGGTGAGGGAGTTTGACAACTACAACTTGTACCAGACCAGTAAGCTGGCTCAGGCGGTGAGGGAGTTTGACAACTACAACTTGTACCAGACCAGTAAGCTGGCTCAGGTGGTGAGGGAATTCGACAACTACAACTTGTACCAGACCAGTAAGCTGGCTCAGGTGGTGAGGGAGTTTGACAACTACAACTTGTACCAGACCAGTAAGCTGGCTCAGGTGGTGAGGGAGTTCAACAACTACAACTTGTACCAGACCAGTAAGCTGGCTCAGGTGGTGAGGGAGTTTGACAACTACAACTTGTACCAGACCAGTAAGCTGGCTCAGGTGGTGAGGGAGTTTGACAACTACAACTTGTACCAGACCAGTAAGCTGGCTCAGGCGGTGAGGGAGTTTGACAACTACAACTTGTACCAGACCAGTAAGCTGGCTCAGGTGGTGAGGGAGTTTGACAACTACAACTTGTACCAGACCAGTAAGCTGGCTCATGTGGTGAGGGAGTTTGACAACTACAACTTGTACCAGACCAGTAAGCTGGCTCAGGCGGTGAGGGAGTTTGACAACTACAACTTGTACCAGACCAGTAAGCTGGCTCAGGTGGTGAGGGAGTTTGACAACTACAACTTGTACCAGACCAGTAAGCTGGCTCAGGTGGTGAGGGAGTTTGACAACTACAACTTGTACCAGACCAGTAAGCTGGCTCAGGTGGTGAGGGAGTTTGACAACTACAACTTGTACCAGACCAGTAAGCTGGCTCAGGTGGTGAGGGAGTTCAACAACTACAACTTGTACCAGACCAGTAAGCTGGCTCAGGTGGTGAGGGAGTTTGACAACTACAACTTGTACCAGACCAGTAAGCTGGCTCAGGTGGTGAGGGAGTTCGACAACTACAACTTGTACCAGACCAGTAAGCTGGCTCAGGTGGTGAGGGAACTCGACAACTACAACTTGTACCAGACCAGTAAGCTGGCTCAGGTGGTGAGGGAGTTTGACAACTACAACTTGTACCAGACCAGTAAGCTGGCTCAGGTGGTGAGGGAGTTCAACAACTACAACTTGTACCAGACCAGTAAGCTGGCTCAGGTGGTGAGGGAGTTTGACAACTACAACTTGTACCAGACCAGTAAGCTGGCTCAGGTGGTGAGGGAGTTTGACAACTACAACTTGTACCAGACCAGTAAGCTGGCTCAGGTGGTGAGGGAGTTCAACAACTACAACTTGTACCAGACCAGTAAGCTGGCTCAGGTGGTGAGGGAGTTCGACAACTACAACTTGTACCAGACCAGCAAGCTGGCTCAGGTGGTGAGGGAGTTTGACAACTACAACTTGTACCAGACCAGTAAGCTGGCTCAGGTGGTGAGGGAGTTTGACAACTACAACTTGTACCAGACCAGTAAGCTGGCTCAGGGGGTGAGGGAGTTTGACAACTACAACTTGTACCAGACCAGTAAGCTGGCTCAGGTGGTGAGGGAGTTTGACAACTACAACTTGTACCAGACCAGTAAGCTGGCTCAGATGGTGAGGGAGTTTGACAACTACAACTTGTACCAGACCAGTAAGCTGGCTCAGGTGGTGAGGGAGTTTGACAACTACAACTTGTACCAGACCAGTAAGCTGGCTCAGGTGGTGAGGGAGTTCGACAACTACAACTTGTACCAGACCAGTAAGCTGGCTCAGGCGGTGAGGGAGTTCGACAACTACAACTTGTACCTGACCAGTAAGCTGGCTCAGGTGGTGAGGGAGTTCGACAACTACAACTTGTACCAGACCAGTAAGCTGGCTCAGGTGGTGAGGGAGTTTGACAACTACAACTTGTACCAGACCAGTACGCTGGCTCAGGCGGTGAGGGAGTTCAACAACTACAACTTGTACCAGACCAGTAAGCTGGCTCAGGCGGTGAGAGATTTCGACAATTACAACTTGTACCAGACCAGTAAGCTGGCTCAGGTGGTGAGGGAGTTCAACAACTACAACTTGTACCAGACCAGTAAGCTGGCTCAGGTGGTGAGGGAGTTTGACAACTACAACTTGTACCAGACCAGTACGCTAGCTCAGGTGGTGAGGGAGTTTGACAACTACAACTTGTACCAGACCAGTAAGCTGGCTCAGGTGGTGAGGGAGTTCAACAACTACAACTTGTACCAGACCAGTAAGCTGGCTCAGGCGGTGAGAGAGTTCGACAACTACAACTTGTACCAGACCAGTAAGCTGGCTCAGGTGGTGAGGGAGTTTGACAACTACAACTTGTACCAGACCAGTAAGCTGGCTCAGGTGGTGAGGGAGTTTGACAACTACAACTTGTACCAGACCAGTAAGCTGGCTCAGGTGGTGAGGGAGTTCAACAACTACAACTTGTACCAGACCAGTAAGCTGGCTCAGGTGGTGAGGGAGTTTGACAACTACAACTTGTACCAGACCAGTAAGCTGGCTCAGGCGGTGAGGGAGTTCAACAACTACAACTTGTACCAGACCAGTAAGCTGGCTCAGGTGGTGAGGGAGTTTGACAACTACAACTTGTACCAGACCAGTAAGCTGGCTCAGGCGGTGAGGGAGTTCAACAACTACAACTTGTACCAGACCAGTAAGCTGGCTCAGGCGGTGAGGGAGTTCAACAACTACAACTTGTACCAGACCAGTAAGCTGGCTCAGGCGGTGAGGGAGTTCGACAACTACAAATTGTACCAGACCAGTAAGCTGGCTCAGGTGGTGAGGGAGTTTGACAACTACAACTTGTACCAGACCAGTAAGCTGGCTCAGGTAGTGAGGGAGTTTGACAACTACAACTTGTACCAGACCAGTAAGCTGGCTCAGGTGGTGAGGGAGTTCGACAACAACAACTTGTACCAGACCAGTAAGCTGGCTCAGGTAGTGAGGGAGTTTGACAACTACAACTTGTACCAGACCAGTACGTTGGCTCAGGTTGTGAGGGAGTTCGACAACTACAACTTGTACCAGACCAGTAAGCTGGCTCAGGCGGTGAGGGAGTTCGACAACTACAACTTGTACCAGACCAGTAAGCTGGCTCAAGTGGTGAGGGAGTTTGACAACTACAACTTGTACCAGACCAGTAAGCTGGCTCAGGTAGTGAGGGAGTTTGACAACTACAACTTGTACCAGACCAGTAAGCTGGCTCAGGTGGTGAGGGAGTTCGACAACTACAACTTGTACCAGACCAGTAAGCTGGCTCAGGTAGTGAGGGAGTTTGACAACTACAACTTGTACCAGACCAGTACGCTGGCTCAGGTGGTTAGGGAGTTCGACAACTACAACTTGTACCAGACCAGTAAGCTGGCTCAGGCGGTGAGGGAGTTTGACAACTACAACTTGTACCAGACCAGTAAGCTGGCTCAGGCGGTGAGGGAGTTCGACAACTACAACTTGTACCAGACCAGTAAGCTGGCTCAGGTGGTGAGGGAGTTTGACAACTACAACTTGTACCAGACCAGTAAGCTGGCTCAGGCGGTGAGGGAGTTTGACAACTACAACTTGTACAAGACCAGTAAGCTGGCTCAGGTGGTGAGGGAGTTTGACAACTACAACTTGTACCAGACCAGTAAGCTGGCTCAGGTGGTGAGGGAGTTTGACAACTACAACTTGTACCAGACCAGTAAGCTGGCTCAGGTGGTGAGGGAGTTTGACAACTACAACTTGTACCAGACCAGTAAGCTGGCTCAAGTGGTGAGGGAGTTTGACAACTACAACTTGTACCAGACCAGTAAGCTTGCTCAGGCGGTGAGGGAGTTTGACAACTACAACTTGTACCAGACCAGTAAGCTGGCTCAGGTGGTGAGGGAGTTTGACAACTACAACTTGTACCAGACCAGTAAGCTGGCTCAGGTGGTGAGGGAGTTTGACAACTACAACTTGTACCAGACCAGTAAGCTGGCTCAGGCGGTGAGGGAGTTTGACAACTACAACTTGTACCAGACCAGTAAGCTGGCTCAGGTGGTGAGGGAACTCGACAACTACAACTTGTACCAGACCAGTAAGCTGGCTCAGGTGGTGAGGGAGTTTGACAACTACAACTTGTACCAGACCAGTAAGCTGGCTCAGGTGGTGAGGGAGTTCAACAACTACAACTTGTACCAGACCAGTAAGCTGGCTCAGGTGGTGAGGGAGTTTGACAACTACAACTTGTACCAGACCAGTAAGCTGGCTCAGGTGGTGAGGGAGTTTGACAACTACAACTTGTACCAGACCAGTAAGCTGGCTCAGGTGGTGAGGGAGTTCAACAACTACAACTTGTACCAGACCAGTAAGCTGGCTCAGGTGGTGAGGGAGTTCGACAACTACAACTTGTACCAGACCAGCAAGCTGGCTCAGGTGGTGAGGGAGTTCGACAACTACAACTTGTACCAGACCAGTAAGCTGGCTCAGGTGGTGAGGGAGTTCGACAACTACAACTTGTACCAGACCAGTAAGCTGGCTCAGGTGGTGAGGGAGTTTGACAACTACAACTTGTACCAGACCAGTAAGCTGGCTCAGGTGGTGAGGGAGTTTGACAATTACAACTTGTACCAGACCAGTAAGCTGGCTCAGATGGTGAGGGAGTTTGACAACTACAACTTGTACCAGACCAGTAAGCTGGCTCAGGTGGTGAGGGAGTTTGACAACTACAACTTGTACCAGACCAGTAAGCTGGCTCAGGTGGTGAGGGAGTTCGACAACTACAACTTGTACCAGACCAGTAAGCTGGCTCAGGCGGTGAGGGAGTTCGACAACTACAACTTGTACCTGACCAGTAAGCTGGCTCAGGTGGTGAGGGAGTTCGACAACTACAACTTGTACCAGACCAGTAAGCTGTCTCAGGTGGTGAGGGAGTTTGACAACTACAACTTGTACCAGACCAGTACGCTGGCTCAGGCGGTGAGGGAGTTCAACAACTACAACTTGTACCAGACCAGTAAGCTGGCTCAGGCGGTGAGAGATTTCGACAATTACAACTTGTACCAGACCAGTAAGCTGGCTCAGGTGGTGAGGGAGTTCAACAACTACAACTTGTACCAGACCAGTAAGCTGGCTCAGGTGGTGAGGGAGTTTGACAACTACAACTTGTACCAGACCAGTACGCTAGCTCAGGTGGTGAGGGAGTTTGACAACTACAACTTGTACCAGACCAGTAAGCTGGCTCAGGTGGTGAGGGAGTTCAACAACTACAACTTGTACCAGACCAGTAAGCTGGCTCAGGCGGTGAGAGAGTTCGACAACTACAACTTGTACCAGACCAGTAAGCTGGCTCAGGTGGTGAGGGAGTTTGACAACTACAACTTGTACCAGACCAGTAAGCTGGCTCAGGTGGTGAGGGAGTTTGACAACTACAACTTGTACCAGACCAGTAAGCTGGCTCAGGTGGTGAGGGAGTTCAACAACTACAACTTGTACCAGACCAGTAAGCTGGCTCAGGTGGTGAGGGAGTTTGACAACTACAACTTGTACCAGACCAGTAAGCTGGCTCAGGCGGTGAGGGAGTTCAACAACTACAACTTGTACCAGACCAGTAAGCTGGCTCAGGTGGTGAGGGAGTTTGACAACTACAACTTGTACCAGACCAGTAAGCTGGCTCAGGCGGTGAGGGAGTTCAACAACTACAACTTGTACCAGACCAGTAAGCTGGCTCAGGCGGTGAGGGAGTTCAACAACTACAACTTGTACCAGACCAGTAAGCTGGCTCAGGCGGTGAGGGAGTTCGACAACTACAAATTGTACCAGACCAGTAAGCTGGCTCAGGTGGTGAGGGAGTTTGACAACTACAACTTGTACCAGACCAGTAAGCTGGCTCAGGTAGTGAGGGAGTTTGACAACTACAACTTGTACCAGACCAGTAAGCTGGCTCAGGTGGTGAGGGAGTTCGACAACTACAACTTGTACCAGACCAGTAAGCTGGCTCAGGTAGTGAGGGAGTTTGACAACTACAACTTGTACCAGACCAGTACGTTGGCTCAGGTTGTGAGGGAGTTCGACAACTACAACTTGTACCAGACCAGTAAGCTGGCTCAGGCGGTGAGGGAGTTCGACAACTACAACTTGTACCAGACCAGTAAGCTGGCTCAAGTGGTGAGGGAGTTTGACAACTACAACTTGTACCAGACCAGTAAGCTGGCTCAGGTAGTGAGGGAGTTTGACAACTACAACTTGTACCAGACCAGTAAGCTGGCTCAGGTGGTGAGGGAGTTCGACAACTACAACTTGTACCAGACCAGTAAGCTGGCTCAGGTAGTGAGGGAGTTTGACAACTACAACTTGTACCAGACCAGTACGCTGGCTCAGGTGGTTAGGGAGTTCGACAACTACAACTTGTACCAGACCAGTAAGCTGGCTCAGGCGGTGAGAGAGTTTGACAACTACAACTTGTACCAGACCAGTAAGCTGGCTCAGGCGGTGAGGGAGTTTGACAACTACAACTTGTACCAGACCAGTAAGCTGGCTCAGGTGGGGAGGGAGTTTGACAACTACAACTTGTACCAGACCAGTAAGCTGGCTCAGGCGGTGAGGGAGTTTGACAACTACAACTTGTACAAGACCAGTAAGCTGGCTCAGGTGGTGAGGGAGTTTGACAACTACAACTTGTACCAGACCAGTAAGCTGGCTCAGGTGGTGAGGGAGTTTGACAACTACAACTTGCACCAGACCAGTAAGCTGGCTCAGGTGGTGAGGGAGTTTGACAACTACAACTTGTACCAGACCAGTAAGCTGGCTCAGGCGGTGAGGGAGTTTGACAACTACAACTTGTACCAGACCAGTAAGCTGGCTCAGGTGGTGAGGGAGTTTGACAACTACAACTTGTACCAGACCAGTAAGCTGGCTCAGATGGTGAGGGAGTTTGACAACTACAACTTGTACCAGACCAGTAAGCTGGCTCAGGCGGTGAGGGAGTTTGACAACTACAACTTGTACCAGACCAGTAAGCTGGCTCAGGTGGTGAGGGAGTTTGACAACTACAACTTGTACCAGACCAGTAAGCTGGCTCAGGTGGTGAGGGAGTTCGACAACTACAACTTGTACCAGACCAGCAAGCTGGCTCAGGTGGTGAGGGAGTTTGACAACTACAACTTGTACCAGACCAGTAAGCTGGCTCAGGTGGTGAGGGAGTGTGACAACTACAACTTGTACCAGACCAGTAAGCTGGCTCAGGTGGTGAGGGAGTTTGACAACTACAACTTGTACCAGACCAGTAAGCTGGCTCAAGTGGTGAGGGAGTTTGACAACTACAACTTGTACCAGACCAGTAAGCTGGCTCAGGTGGTGAGGGAGTTTGACAACTACAACTTGTACCAGACCAGTAAGCTGGCTCAGGTGGTGAGGGAGTTTGACAACTACAACTTGTACCAGACCAGTAAGCTGGCTCAGGTGGTGAGGGAGTTCGACAACTACAACTTGTACCAGACCAGTAAGCTTGCTCAGGCGGTGAGGGAGTTCGACAACTACAACTTGTACCAGACCAGTAAGCTGGCTCAGGTGGTGAGGGAGTTCGACAACTACAACTTGTACCAGACCAGTAAGCTGGCTCAGGTGGTGAGGGAGTTTGACAACTACAACTTGTACCAGACCAGTACGCTGGCTCAGGCGGTGAGGGAGTTCAACAACTACAACTTGTACCAGACCAGTAAGCTGGCTCAGGCGGTGAGAGATTTCGACAATTACAACTTGTACCAGACCAGTAAGCTGGCTCAGGTGGTGAGGGAGTTCAACAACTACAACTTGTACCAGACCAGTAAGCTGGCTCAGGTGGTGAGGGAGTTTGACAACTACAACTTGTACCAGACCAGTACGCTAGCTCAGGTGGTGAGGGAGTTTGACAACTACAACTTGTACCAGACCAGTAAGCTGGCTCAGGTGGTGAGGGAGTTCAACAACTACAACTTGTACCAGACCAGTAAGCTGGCTCAGGCGGTGAGAGAGTTCGACAACTACAACTTGTACCAGACCAGTAAGCTGGCTCAGGTGGTGAGGGAGTTTGACAACTACAACTTGTACCAGACCAGTAAGCTGGCTCAGGTGGTGAGGGAGTTTGACAACTACAACTTGTACCAGACCAGTAAGCTGGCTCAGGTGGTGAGGGAGTTCAACAACTACAACTTGTACCAGACCAGTAAGCTGGCTCAGGTGGTGAGGGAGTTTGACAACTACAACTTGTACCAGACCAGTAAGCTGGCTCAGGCGGTGAGGGAGTTCAACAACTACAACTTGTACCAGACCAGTAAGCTGGCTCAGGTGGTGAGGGAGTTTGACAACTACAACTTGTACCAGACCAGTAAGCTGGCTCAGGCGGTGAGGGAGTTCAACAACTACAACTTGTACCAGACCAGTAAGCTGGCTCAGGCGGTGAGGGAGTTCAACAACTACAACTTGTACCAGACCAGTAAGCTGGCTCAGGCGGTGAGGGAGTTCGACAACTACAACTTGTACCAGACCAGTAAGCTGGCTCAGGTGGTGAGGGAGTTTGACAACTACAACTTGTACCAGACCAGTAAGCTGGCTCAGGTAGTGAGGGAGTTTGACAACTACAACTTGTACCAGACCAGTAAGCTGGCTCAGGTGGTGAGGGAGTTCGACAACTACAACTTGTACCAGACCAGTAAGCTGGCTCAGGTAGTGAGGGAGTTTGACAACTACAACTTGTACCAGACCAGTACGCTGGCTCAGGTGGTGAGGGAGTTCGACAACTACAACTTGTACCAGACCAGTAAGCTGGCTCAGGCGGTGAGGGAGTTTGACAACTACAACTTGTACCAGACCAGTAAGCTGGCTCAGGCGGTGAGGGAGTTTGACAACTACAACTTGTACCAGACCAGTAAGCTGGCTCAGGTGGTGAGGGAGTTTGACAACTACAACTTGTACCAGACCAGTAAGCTGGCTCAGGCGGTGAGGGAGTTTGACAACTACAACTTGTACCAGACCAGTAAGCTGGCTCAGGTGGTGAGGGAGTTTGACAACTACAACTTGTACCAGACCAGTAAGCTGGCTCAGGTGGTGAAGGAGTTTGACAACTACAACTTGTACCAGACCAGTAAGCTGGCTCAGGTGGTGAGGGAGTTTGACAACTACAACTTTTACCAGACCAGTAAGCTGGCTCAGGTGGTGAGGGAGTTTGACAACTACAACTTGTACCAGACCAGTACGCTGGCTCAGGTGGTGAGGGAGTTTGACAACTACAACTTGTACCAGACCAGTAAGCTGGCTCAGGTGGTGAGGGAGTTTGACAAATACAACTTGTACCAGACCAGTAAGCTGGCTCAGGCGGTGAGGGAGTTTGACAACTACAACTTGTACCAGACCAGTAAGCTGGCTCAGGTGGTGAGGGAGTTCAACAACTACAACTTAGACATTCTTGGAGTCAGTGAAGCAAGGTGGACGGGAACAGGGTAGAGTACCCATAGTATACCAAAGCAAACTGGAAAAAAACACTTATCGAATGGAAACCCATGGTAGCAAGACTTATAACAGGTAAATATAACTCAAGATACACCAAGCTCACTATCATATCGTGTTATGTCCCTATTGAAGACGCAGAAAACGAGGACAAGGAGGCTTTTTACAACCAGTTACAAGAAACGATACACAGGGTACCGGCTCATGACATGCTGTTGGTGATAGTCGACCTTAATGCCAGGGTGGGGAATGACAACACAGGCAGAGAGAGCAACATGGGCACACATGGGTGTGGAATCATGAACGATAATAGACAGCGTCTTTGCAAACTCTGTGAAGAAAACAAACTAGTCATCGGGGACCATTTTTTTATCATAAAGAAATCCACAAGAAAACTTGAACTTCACCGGACGGGGCCACCACCAGCCAGATAGACCATGTTCTTGTGAACAAGAAATGGAGGAGTTCACTGCATGATGTAAGAAGAGGGGCATATGTGGCCAATGATCACAACCTAGTCACAGACACAGTAACCCTGAAGCTGCAGAAGACCAAAAGAGAACAGGAGAGGGCAAGACAACTTGAGTCCAAGAGGCTGAAGAACGACAAGGTCAAGACTGCATTCCGGCTTGAGCTGAAAAATCAATTTAGCACATTGGAGGAAGAACAAGAAATTAACATAGCCAACTTCAATCAAGCAATTCGTGAAGCAGGAGTGAAAGTCCTGGTATACAAGACAAAGAAAAGGAAGGAATGGATGAAGCAGGACACAAAGATTTCAGAAAGAAAGACCAAACAGAAAATTAATGCAACCAGATCGCAAACGCTGAAGGACAGACTAAAAAGCAGATATGCTGAGCTGAACAGAGAGGTTAAGAGGATGGCTAAAGTAGATAAGAAATCTTTCATGGAGGGACTTGCAGAGGAGGCTGAGGAAGCAGCTAGAAAACAGGACCTTAAGACTCTCTATAGGTTAACAAAAACACTCAGCGGTGGATTGAAAAACAGTGATGTACCAGTCAAGGATACACATGGAAACTTCGTCTCAAGTGAAACAGGGAAATTGGAGAGCTGGAAAGAACACTTCCAGACCATCTTAAACAGGCCGGAGCCAACAGAAACAGCTCAGATACCAGACGCTGAGGAAGACGTGGATGTGAACACAGACCAACCAACACTTGAAGAGGTGAAAATGGCCATAAAGATGACGAAGAGTGGAAAGGCACCAGGCTCTGATGGAGTGACAGCTGTGAAAAGTTGAAGATACAGTCACACCCAGACTTCTGACACAGATCTTCAGTGACATCTGGGAAACAGAAAACATTCCAGATGACTGGAAAATGGGGCTGATAGTAAAATTACCAAAAAAGGAGACTTATCCAACTGCAACAATTGGAGAGGTATCACCCTTGTATCACTCACAAGCAGTCTTTAGCAAAATTATTCAGGAAAGACTGACCAAGGCACTGGAACAGCACACCAGGGAAGAACAGGCAGGAAAGGAAATCCTGCAGTGACCACATATATACTCCGAGGCAGATACTAGAGCAGAGCGAGGAGTGGAATACACCCCTCTATGCTAATTTCATAGACTTTGAAAAGGCTTTCAACAGCCTTCATCGGGAGTCCTTATGGAGCATCATGAGACACTACAGAGTTCCAGTCAAGTTTGTCAACATCATCAAAATGCTGTATACAGATTTTTCAGCACAACTGATATGCAGCCAAAATCTGAGATACATTTGAAATAAAAACAGGTGTGAAGCAAGCCTGCATCCTCTCGCCATTTCTGTTTATGCTGACTGGATCATGTGAAAAGTAGAAACTGCAGGCAGGAGAGGGATTAGATGGATGCTGACAACCCAGCTAGAGGATCTGGACTTTGCAGATGACATCTGCCTAACATCCCACCGCCTCTAGGACATGCAGTCAAACACAGAAGAGGGATTAGATGGATGCTGACAACTCAGCTAGAGGATCTGGACTTTGCAGATGACATCTGCCTAACATCCCACCGCCTCTCAGACATGCAGTCAAAGACAGAAGAGCTTTCCACTACCACACAAAAGATTGGACTCAAAGCCAGCATAACAAAGACCAAGCACATGAGGATGAATAGCAGGACAAACAAACCAATAAAACTACAAGGGGAAAACATTGAAGAGGTGGAGGAGTTCACGTACCCGGGATCCTAGATGACTGCCGATGGAAGTTCTGAAAGAGAACTACGCGCAAGACTGTCAAAAGCTGGCCAAGCATTTGCTACACTCAGAAACATCTGGAAACCTGGGAAAATTTATCAGAAAACGAAAATATGCCTATTCAAGAGCAATGTTCTTAGTATCCTCCTTTATGGATCAGAATCCTGGAAAATGACAGGCTCAACCACAGGCTTGAAGTCTTTCAGAACAGATGCCTTCGCATAATACTCACGTTATTCAGGCCTAGCTCCATCTCCAATGCAGAACTCCACAGAAGAACAACTCAGCCCATCACACTGGAGATAAAACGACACAGATGGCAGTGGATTGGCCACGTCTTACGAATGCCGCAGACAGCAATAGTCCGAACAGCTGTCAGATGGACACCAGATGGAAAACAGGTGAGAGGAAGACCGAAAAAAACCTGGAGAAGAACGGTGGAGCGAGAAAGGAAAGAATATAACCTGACCTGGGGGAAGCTCGAGACAACATCAAGAGACAAGACTGCAGTGGCTTGCTCTGGTGTCGGCCTTATGTGTACTTCCGCACGAAGAGGATTAAATAAGTATAGGCCAATCGCAACCAGTGTTGTAACTGCTAATATGTTTCCTTGTATCTATCCGATGTCCCAATTTGTTTGGAAAAATTAATCCCTGATGTATTTTGGGGTAAAACACTCGTCTTCATTCTTTAACCACTGCTCAACCAACCCTCCATTTGGCCTTGGGTTGCTCAACTAGCCCCGTTTTAACAATTAAGCAGTTTTAACTTCTCATTGATGCGCAAAGTGATGTAATCTTCTTCCCTGTGCATAGTTAAACCATTTGCAAGTGCACAGACAAATCTATTCACATGCGTTGATGGTTTACACACCAGCAGACATTAATCACAATCATCAGAAGTTTCGAAAAACATCAAAAAGCATACTTATAACTCATATTTTCTGACCGTTGGCACTTATTGTACGTCAATTATGATCTAACAACATGTTCAATCACTGGGTGGTACCATGTAACTGTTGTTGTTGTTCCTGGGAAACATGGGTGGCTCAACTAACCTAGTGGCTCAACTAACACGGCCTTCCCCTATGTGGCATTCGTGTTTCTGCATGAATTCACTCCAAGATGTTTTGAGAATGTATATTCCAGTGATGTATAAAGGTTTGTACAATTATTAGTTTAGAATTGTTTTAGTTTACACTGACTATGTGCCATATTGTGATTGTTCACTGCCAATTTGCCATTATTTTAATCATGACTGAATGTTAACTCTATTCCATCGATACAGTAGTGTTCTCAAGGAATTCCCATAACTTGATATCCACACTTTACCAGGGACTTTATTGGGATAATGGCAGAAGAATTGCATATATACGGTCTGGGGATTTACGATATCTTCAAAAAGCCACAGAATTTAACTCAGATTTAAATTATATAATACATAGAAGGGTTCTGGAAACCTGCGGTACGTTGGGACACACGCTCTCCCTTCCCCAGGGTTTATAGCATCGGATGCAACAGTTGTCTGCTATGAAACTCAAAACTCTACCAAACTACTGTCATCAAACTAGCAAAACAATGTTTTAATGAAACCATCTGAAAAGAAACTCTGGACACCAGTTTGTAACAAATACTTTCACCTGTGAAGTTATGTAAGCTTACATAAGATCAACACAACTTTCTGAAACAAGTTATTTATTTCCAATTGTCTAATACAAATAGTGTTCATTTTGCAGCAGAAAAAGAACACAGCATACGATCCTCCTACAGATCTCTACACAGTGATCATGACTGAATAGAACAGTTTTAAAACAAACAAATCAACAAATGTTATGGCACATCAAATTATGGCACATTAAGTTCACCAAAAGTGTGTTGTTCACCAGTTAAAACATTGTAATAAAATATGATCCTACAGAACAAACAAAACAATGGTAAAACAATGGTAAACAAGCACCAACAACAATGCCTAGAAAAATACTTAAATTGTTCACAATACGGGACAATAGTACTAAATGCATTTCTATTTGTAAATACGTATTTCTATTTGTAAATACGTATTTCTATTTGTAAATACGTATATGATAATCGTGTAAATAATGTAAACAATTAACACACACAAATACAAAGGTGATGTTGTGGATATAATCTATCTTATTAAACAACCGGTAACTTATCCACCAAGACCTTAAATGAACTGCCTTCAGAAAGCAGCTACAGGCAAGAGGCACAGCGGGTTTCAATTTAATACACAGTAATATTTGTGCTTTCCGTGAATGCTGCTTCATCAATGTAGACATTTCTTGTACTTGTCTGGTATGCCTTCATACAGGCCTACAAACATAAAGTCAATCGTACACTTTTAATACATGACGTGTGTATATTTAACTTTAACTAGTTTTGCATGTACTTTTACTGCACAACATCCGTGTGTATTTATATATATAATTTTTACTTATATTGTATTTACATATGGACCTTTTTGTCTGAATATAATCATTATTACTACTATTATTATGAAGGACAATCATCTGATATTCAGTCAAAAATATATTTGAACATTTTACAATATAATTATATATATATATATATATATGTATATACATATATGAGACACTTCTCAGCAAAATGTGTTATATCCAATTTGTGCATTTTGAGATCATGTTTTTGTTGCATTCCTAATTGAATGTGTCTTGTAGCGAGAGCCCCAAGTATACAAAAAGTAGTAGTTAGAATTAAATACAATGGTGACATTATTGCAGCAAATTGTACCACTATCACAGTGCGCCTGTGTGGATTGCTGTGAAAACTACTCCACACTTCAGCTTTTTGTGCATCCAAATATCAACAATTAATGCTTTTAATACCACCTCAATTTGTCTTCTAATACATTAACCAGTTATCACCAACATTACCAGATAGTCTGTGTGCATGCATAGGTGTTTATGTGTGAGCGTGTGTGTATTGTGCAGCTAACTGTTGTGAGATATCTGCTGCCCTGACTGTTGACCAGTGACATGACTGTTGACCAGTGACATGACTTACCTCTTGCTACCAACACATCCTTGCTGTAGAGTTTGTTGAAGTACTTCTGTCAACGAGAACACAACATGAGTTACCAAGATGGGCAGTTGAATCCAATTTACTCAAGTGCAATCAAAATATCACAGATCACTAAAGTGAGGCTAAATCAACTAAGAAATGTGATTCTGCCAGAGGCGGTCAGTGATTCACTTGCACAGGTCATTGCTTCATATTCCTGTTCTTTGACTGACCAAAACGTTTGATAGTCCACACTGACCAAAACTTTTGATAGTCCACACTGGCCAAAACTTTTGATAGTCCACACTTACCGAAACTTTTGATAGTCCACACTGGCCAAACTTTGACAGTCCACACTGACTAGCATAGATTGTAACTTTACACCAGAGAATGACAACGATTCCTGGCCTAACTTTGACAGTCCATACTGACTAGCATAGATTGTAACTTTACACCAGAGAATGACAACGATTCCTGGCCAAACTTTGACAGTCCACACTGACTAGCATAGATTGTAACTTTACACCAGAGAATGACAACGATTCCTGGCCAAACTTTGACAGTCCACACTGACTAGCATAGATTGTAACTTCACACCAGAGAATGACAACGATTCCTGGCCTAACTTTGACAGTCCACACTGACTAGCATAGATTGTAACTTCACACCAGAGAATGACAACGATTCCTGGCCTAACTTTGACAGTCCACACTGACTAGCATAGATTGTAACTTTACACCAGAGAATGACAACGATTCCTGGCCAAACTTTGACAGTCCACACTGACTAGCATAGATTGTAACTTTATACCAGAGAATGACAACGATTCCTGGCCAAACTTTTACAGTTCACACTGACTAGCGTAGATTGTAACTTCACACCAGAGAATGACAATGATTCCTGGCCAAACTTTGACAGTCCACACTGACTAGCATAGATTGTAACTTTATACCAGAGAATGACAACGATTCCTGGCCAAACTTTTACAGTCCACACTGACTAGCATAGATTGTAACTTTATACCAGAGAATGACAACGATTCCTGGCCAAACTTTTACAGTTCACACTGACTAGCATAGATTGTAACTTTATACCAGAGAATGACAACGATTCCTGGCCAAACTTTGACAGTCCACACTGACTAGCATAGATTGTAACTTTACACCAGAGAATGACAACGATTCCTGGCCAAACTCTGACAGTCCACACTGACTAGCATAGATTGTAACTTTATACCAGAGAATGACAACGATTCCTGGCCTAACTTTGACAGTCCACACTGACTAGCATAGATTGTAACTTCACACCAGAGAATGACAACGATTCCTGGCCTAACTTTGACAGTCCACACTGACTAGCATAG
Source organism: Lamellibrachia columna (assembly GCA_963662155.1). NCBI lineage: Eukaryota > Metazoa > Annelida > Polychaeta > Sabellida > Siboglinidae > Lamellibrachia > Lamellibrachia columna. Next base: position 66,684,083 of record OY759262.1, read on the forward strand.
ATTGTAACTTTACACCAGAGAATGACAACGATTCCTGGCCAAACTTTGACAGTCCACACTGACTAGCATAGATTGTAACTTTATACCAGAGAATGACAACGATTCCTGGCCAAACTTTTACAGTTCACACTGACTAGCGTAGATTGTAACTTCACACCAGAGAATGACAATGATTCCTGGCCAAACTTTGACAGTCCACACTGACTAGCATAGATTGTAACTTTATACCAGAGAATGACAACGATTCCTGGCCAAACTTTTACAGTCCACACTGACTAGCATAGATTGTAACTTTATACCAGAGAATGACAACGATTCCTGGCCAAACTTTTACAGTTCACACTGACTAGCATAGATTGTAACTTTATACCAGAGAATGACAACGATTCCTGGCCAAACTTTGACAGTCCACACTGACTAGCATAGATTGTAACTTTACACCAGAGAATGACAACGATTCCTGGCCAAACTTTGACAGTCCACACTGACTAGCATAGATTGTAACTTTATACCAGAGAATGACAACGATTCCTGGCCAAACTTTTACAGTCCACACTGACTAGCATAGATTGTAACTTTACACCAGAGAATGACAACGATTCCAGGCCAAACTTTGACAGTCCACACTGACTAGCATAGATTGTAACTTTATACCAGAGAATGACAACGATTCCTGGCCTAACTTTGACAGTCCACACTGACTAGCATAGATTGTAACTTTATACCAGAGAATGACAACGATTCCTGGCCTAACTTTGACAGTCCACACTGACTAGCGTAGATTGTAACTTTATACCAGAGAATGACAACGATTCCTGGCCAAACTTTTACAGTTCACACTGACTAGCGTAGATTGTAACTATACACCAGAGAATGACAACGATTCCTGGCCAAACTTTGACAGTCCACACTGACTAGCGTAGATTGTAACTTCACACCAGAGAATGACAACGATTCCTGGCCTAACTTTGACAGTCCACACTGACTAGCATAGATTGTAACTTTATACCAGAGAATGACAACGATTCCTGGCCAAACTTTTACAGTCCACACTGACTAGCGTAGATTGTAACTTTACACCAGAGAATGACAACGATTCCTGGCCAAACTTTGACAGTCCACACTGACTAGCATAGATTGTAACTTTATACCAGAGAATGACAACGATTCCTGGCCTAACTTTTACAGTCCACACTGACTAGCGTAGATTGTAACTTTATACCAGAGAATGACAACGATTCCTGGCCAAACTTTTACAGTTCACACTGACTAGCGTAGATTGTAACTTTACACCAGAGAATGACAACGATTCCTGGCCAAACTTTGACAGTCCACACTGACTAGCGTAGATTGTAACTTTATACCAGAGAATGACAACGATTCCTGGCCAAACTTTGACAGTCCACACTGACTAGCGTAGATTGTAACTTTATACCAGAGAATGACAACGATTCCTGGCCAAACTTTGACAGTCCACACTGACTAGCATAGATTGTAACTTTACACCAGAGAATGACAACGATTCCTGGCCTAACTTTGACAGTCCACACTGACTAGCATAGATTGTAACTTTACACCAGAGAATGACAACGATTCCTGGCCTAACTTTAACAGTCCACACTGACTAGCATAGATTGTAACTTTATACCAGAGAATGACAACGATTCCTGGCCTAACTTTGACAGTCCACACTGACTAGCGTAGATTGTAACTTTATACCAGAGAATGACAACGATTCCTGGCCAAACTTTGACAGACCACACTGACTAGCGTAGATTGTAACTTCACACCAGAGAATTACAACGATTCCTGGCCTAACTTTGACAGTCTACACTGACTAGCATAGATTGTAACTTTATACCAGAGAATGACAACGATTTCTGGCCTAACTTTGACAGTCCACACTGACTAGCGTAGATTGTAACTTCACACCAGAGAATGACAATGATTCCTGGCCTAACTTTGACAGTCCACACTGACTAGCATAGATTGTAACTTTACACCAGAGAATGACAACGATTCCTGGCCAAACTTTGACAGTCCACACTGACTAGCATAGATTGTAACTTCACACCAGAGAATGACAACGATTCCTGGCCAAACTTTTACAGTCCACACTGACTAGCATAGATTGTAACTTCACACCAGAGAATGACAACGATTCCTGGCCAAACTTTTACAGTCCACACTGACTAGCATAGATTGTAACTTTATACCAGAGAATGACAACGATTCCTGGCCTAACTTTGACAGTCCACACTGACTAGCATAGATTGTAACTTTACACCAGAGAATGACAACGATTCCTGGCCAAACTTTGACAGTCCACACTGACTAGCATAGATTGTAACTTTACACCAGAGAATGACAACGATTCCTGGCCAAACTTTGACAGTCCACACTGACTAGCATAGATTGTAACTTCACACCAGAGAATGACAACGATTCCTGGCCTAACTTTGACAGTCCACACTGACTAGCATAGATTGTAACTTTATACCAGAGAATGACAACGATTCCTGGCCTAACTTTGACAGTCCACACTGACTAGCATAGATTGTAACTTCACACCAGAGAATGACAACGATTCCTGGCCTAACTTTGACAGTCCACACTGACTAGCATAGATTGTAACTTTATACCAGAGAATGACAACGATTCCTGGCCAAACTTTGACAGTCCACACTGACTAGCATAGATTGTAACTTTATACCAGAGAATGACAACGATTCCTGGCCTAACTTTGACAGTCCACACTGACTAGCATAGATTGTAACTTTATACCAGAGAATGACAACGATTCCTGGCCAAACTTTGACAGTCCACACTGACTAGCATAGATTGTAACTTTACACCAGAGAATGACAACGATTCCTGGCCAAACTTTTACAGTTCACACTGACTAGCGTAGATTGTAACTTTATACCAGAGAATGACAACGATTCCTGGCCAAACTTTGACAGTCCACACTGACTAGCATAGATTGTAACTTTACACCAGAGAATGACAACGATTCCTGGCCTAACTTTGACAGTCCACACTGACTAGCATAGATTGTAACTTTATACCAGAGAATGACAACGATTCCTGGCCAAACTTTGACAGTCCACACTGACTAGCATAGATTGTAACTTTACACCAGAGAATGACAACGATTCCTGGCCTAACTTTGACAGTCCACACTGACTAGCATAGATTGTAACTTTACACCAGAGAATGACAACGATTCCTGGCCAAACTTTTACAGTTCACACTGACTAGCGTAGATTGTAACTTTATACCAGAGAATGACAACGATTCCTGGCCAAACTTTGACAGTCCACACTGACTAGCATAGATTGTAACTTTACACCAGAGAATGACAATACCTGGTCAAACTTGATTTGTCATATGATACTTTAGAACAGTGTACAAATTTGCGGAAAAAAAAACAAAAAACTTTCAAACTTTAAAACATCAATATTTCAAGAAAACCAATGGCTAGTGGACATGGCTAACAAGTCAATACAGACTGGAAGCCACAAGTGAACTGTCTGTAACACTGTTACCTGTCCAGAGTCACACAGGGCTGTGACAATTGTGTGTCCTGGTCCCATCATCTCTGCCACCTTGCAGGCCGCCGACACATTCATCCCTGAAGACCCTCCAACAAACAGCCCGTCCTCATTCAACAGCCGCAGGGACTACAACAGATCATCCTTATTCAACAGCCTCAGGAACTACAACAGATCATCCTCGATCAACAGTCTACAATAGATTACTCTCATTCAACAGCTTCAGGAACTACAACAGATCACCCTCGATCAACATTCTACAATAGATCACTCTCATTCAACAGCCACAGGGACTACAACAGATCAATCTCGATCAACAGTCTACAATAGATCACTCTTATTCAACAGCTGCAGCGACTACAACAGATCACCCTCATTCAACAGTTGCAGGGCCTACAACAGATCACCCTCGATCAATAGTCAAACATAGATCACTCTCATTCAACAGCCTCAGGGACTACAGCAGTTCATTCTCGTTCAATAGCCTCAGGGACTACAACAGATCATCCTCGTTCAACAGCCTCAGGGACTACCGGTACAACAGATCGTCCTCGTTCAACAGCCTCAGGGACTACCAGTACAACAGATCATCCTCGTTCAACAGCCTCAGGGACTACCGGTACAACAGATCATCCTCGTTCAACAGCCTCAGGGACTTCCGGTACAACAGATCATCCTCGTTCAACAGCCTCAGGGACTACCGGTACAACAGATCATCCTCGTTCAACAGCCTCAGGGACTACCGGTACAACAGATCATCCTCGTTCAGCAGCCTCAGGGACTACCGGTACAACAGATCATCCTCGTTCAACAGCCTCAGGGACTACCGGTACAACAGATCATCCTCATTCAGCAGCCTCAGGGACTACCGGTACAACAGATCATCCTCGTTCAACAGCCTCAGGGACTACCGGTACAACAGATCATCCTCATTCAGCAGCCTCAGGGACTACCAGTACAACAGATCATCCTCGTTCAATAGCCTCAGGGACTACCGGTACAACAGATCATTCTCGTTCAATAGCCTCAGGGACTACCGGTACAACAGATCATCCTTGTTCAACAGCCTACAGCAGATCACTTTGCATTTTATCCAGACTGAAATAAAAAGCAATCTAATTGATACATTATTGCCACATCAATGCATTTACCTGGGCCCTGACAATAAACTTACTGGTAACTCAAATGCAGATACCTCAAAGCTGACCACTGTTCCCCCAGCATCGAGTTCTTGGGGTTGATAAGTGTCAATATATATATCTATATATATATATATGTGTGTATGTATATATATATATATACATATATACACATATATATGTATATAATATATATATATATATATTTGTGTATATATGTATATATATATATATATATATATATATACACACATACACAAATATATATATATATATATATATATATATATATATATATATATATATATATATGTCAATATGTCCAACACTGCCACAACATTAGAAGTTGTCATTGCAAACTTAAATATACAATGGTATGTTGAATATAATAATATATTTTTATTGGCAGTTTCTCAAGAATGTTATAAACAGTAGTTGAAAAAGTCATGTCTAGAATGATATCAGGTGTGAAGCACTGTCACTATGTCACCAACTGTCACTGTGTCACCAACTGTCACTATGTCCCCATGTCACCAATTGTCACAAACTGTCACCAAGTATCACTGTGTCATCAAATGTCATTCTGTCATCAACTGTTACTGTTGCCAAATTACCAACTGTCACTGTGTCACCAAATGTCATTCTGTCACCAACTGTCATGGTGTCACAAACTCACCGTGTTGACAATGTCCTGGTCAGGTATGCACAGTGCATCATCAATTGGGGCTCCTTCCAGGTTCTTTGTGACACGGGTTTGGCCGACGCCCTCAGCAATAGTGTTGACTAAGGAGGGCACGAGTTTACCCAGTTTGACGTAGTTGTACAACATGCTGCCCTGAAACCAAGTGTACTCTTTACATCAGACTTATGAGGGCACGAGTTTACCCAGTTTGACGTAGTTGTGCAACACGCTGCCCTGAAACCAAGTGTACTCTTTACATCAGACTTATGAGGGCAGGAGCTTGCCCTGTTTGACATAGTTGTACGACACGCTGCCCTGAAACCAAGTGTACTCTTTACATCAGACTTATGAGGGCAGGAGCTTGTCCTGTTTGACATAGTTGTGCAACACGCTGCCCTGAAACCAAGTGTACTCTTTACATCAGACTTATGAGGGCAGGAGCTTGCCCTGTTTGACATAGTTGTACAACACGCTGCCCTGAAACCAAGTGTACTCTTTACATCAGACTTATGAGGGCAGGAGCTTGCCCTGTTTGACATAGTTGTGCAACACGCTGCCCTGAAACCAAGTGTACTCTTTACATCAGACTTATGAGGGCAGGAGCTTGTCCTGTTTGACATAGTTGTGCAACACGCTGCCCTGAAACCAAGTGTACTCTTTACATCAGACTTATGAGGGCAGGAGCTTGTCCTGTTTGACATAGTTGTGCAACATGCTGCCCTGAAACCAAGTGTACTCTTTACATCAGACTTATGAGGGCAGGAGCTTGCCCTGTTTGACATAGTTGTACAACACGCTGCCCTGAAACCAAGTGTACTCTTTACATCAGACTTATGAGGGCAGGAGCTTGCCCTGTTTGACATAGTTGTACAACACGCTGCCCCGAACCAAGTGTACTCTTTACATCAGACTTATGAGGGCAGGAGCTTGTCCTGTTTGACGTAGTTGTACAACACGCTGCCCTGAAACCATGTGTACTCTTTACATCAGACTTATGAGGGCAGGAGCTTGCCCCTTTTTGACATAGTTGTACGACACGCTGCCCCGAACCAAGTGTACTCTTTACATCAGACTTATGAGGGCAGGAGCTTGCCCTGTTTGACGTAGTTGTACAACACGCTGCCCTGAACCAAGTGTACTCTTTACATCAGACTTATGAGGGCAGGCGCTTGCCCTGTTTGACATAGTTGTACGACACGCTGCCCTGAACCAAGTGTACTCTTTACATCAGACTTATGAGGGCAGGAGCTTGCCCTGTTTGACATAGTTGTACGACACGCTGCCCTGAACCAAGTGTACTCTTTACATCAGACTTATGAGGGCAGGAGCTTGCCCTGTTTGACATAGTTGTACGACACGCTGCCCTGAACCAAGTGTACTCTTTACATCAGACTTATGAGGGCAGGAGCTTGCCCTGTTTGACATAGTTGTACGACACGCTGCCCTGAACCAAGTGTACTCTTTACATCAGACTTATGAGGGCAGGAGCTTGCCCTGTTTGACGTAGTTGTACAACACGCTGCCCTGAACCAAGTGTACTCTTTACATCAGACTTATGAGGGCAGGCGCTTACCCTGTTTGACATAGTTGTACAACACGCTGCCCTGAAACCAAGTGTACTCTTCAAATCACACTTATGAGATTATAACATTACAAGACATGTAACAAAATGAACTATGTATGTATAGTGCAAGTAAATGCTACACGATCAATTTATTATTACAAGTTCCTGATTTCATTAAAATGTTGCTGCTGCTCACTTTCAAACTGGTGATAATCTGCTGTATTTGAATTGTAAGCACAAGTGTACAGGCGGCAACTGTTACCTGAGAAGTACAGTAGTTGTACAAGAACTACTGAGACAGACAGATGTGGACACTTACCGGGGGGTCAACAAGGAAGGCCTTCACGTTGGGGTTCTGTTCCTTTAGATATGTGCTCACTCCTGGAGGAGATAAAACATGGCCAAGACTAGAACACAGCAGAAACAAGGCAGCTTACAAGATGCCATAAAGCACCACAGAAGATGAGTTGAACCTTTCTGTTGCCAGTTAAGTGAGACAGTTGGACAGCTCTTTTTTACATATTAAAATGTATACATTACATACAAATAAGCCTGCAATCATATAATATTATTAATTTTCAGATAATGTAAAGAAGCAATTTGTATTGTATACGTAACAATACGTTTCATGGAAATATCTAATAGTGTAAATGTATATGATGCATTCCCACACTGTTGCAGTTATTAGTTTTGCAACTGTTAGATTGTCTTTTTTATGTACCATATCAATTAACTGCAAATATTATACTTCTGTTATAAAAAATCCAAAACAAACAAAACATGATTCAATATATCGTGAGAGAAGGGGATAATGGAGAAAGGAAGGAAGGATGGAGAAAGGAAGGATGCTTAAAGGAAGGATGAAAAAAGGAAGTACTGAAAAAGGAAGGATGGGGAAAGGAAGGAAGGATGGAAAAAAAGAAGGAAGGAAGGACGGAGAGAAGAAGTAAGGAGAAAAGGAAGGATAGAGAAAGGGAGGATGGAAAAATGGAGGACGGAACAAGGAAGTACGGAGAAAGGAAGGAAGGATGGAGAGAAGGAAAGATGGAGAAAAGGAGGATCGAGAAAGGAAGGATGGAAAAAGGAAGAACAGAGAAAGGAAGGACGGAGAAAGGAAGGAGGGAGAAATGAAGGAGGGAGAAGGATGCAGAAACTGATACCTGCGAGAGTTCCGCCGGTGCCCGTGCCAAACACGACCGCGTCAACAGTGCCATCTGACAAATATACACCTCAACTTGTACACATCTGTACAACCTGTACAATGGCTGCTCATGTATATACACAGAATACCTGAACATGTACATATTTCTGATCACATGTATAATAAATTGTGTACACATCCATACATGTACCTGACCATATAGGTGTACAAATATAGCTGTAGAAAGCATTAATGTACAAGTGATTTGTAAAAACTGCTGTTTCTAGTACAACTACTTCACCTTGGATGTTAGCTATATCAAAACTGTTTCTAGTACAACTACTTCACCTTGGATGTTAGCTATATCAAAACTGTTTCTAGTACAACTACTTCACCATGGATGTTAGCTATATCAAAACTGTTTCTAGTACAACTACTTCACCTTGGATGTTAGCTATACTAAAACAGGTTTGTATAAGTTCTGATTTAACAAAATGTATTGATTTTACACATTACATTATTTAATACTAGCCAAGTGCCCAGTGTTGCACTGGACAAAATGGCAACCACTGAAAGAGCTTATGACTCCTTGCACTACCGAGTCATGTTTTAGTAGTGCAGTGCCAATGGCATTGGCAACTTATGACTCCTTGCACTACCAAGTCATGTTTTAGTAGTGCAGTGCCAATGGCAATGGCAACTTATGACTCCTTGCACTACCGTGTCATGTTTTAGTAGTGCAGTGCCAATGGCAATGACAACTTTATGACTCCTTGCACTACTGTGTCATGTTTTAGTAGTGCAGTGGCAATGGCAACTTATGACTCCTTGCACTACCGAGTCACGTTTTAGTAGTGCAGTGTCAATGGCAATGGCAACTTATGACTACTTGCACTACCGAGTCATGTTTTAGTAGTGCAGTGCCAATGGCAATGGCAACTTATGACTCCTTGCACTACCAAGTCACGTTTTAGTAGTGCAGTGTCAATGGCAATGGCAACTTATGACTCCTTGCACTACAAAGTCATGTTTTAGTAGTGCAGTGCCAATGGCAATGGCAACTTATGACTACTTGCACTACCGAGTCATGTTTTAGTAGTGCAGTGCCAATGGCAATGGCAACTTATGACTCCTTGCACTACCGAGTCAAGTTTTAGTAGTGCAGTGCCAATGGCAATGGCAACTTATGACTCCTTGCACTACCAAGTCATGTTTTAGTAGTGCAGTGCCAATGGCAATGGCAACTTATGACTCCTTGCACTACTGAATCGAGTTTTAGTAGTGCAGTGCCAATGGCAATGGCAACTTATGACTCCTTGCACTACCGAGTCAAGTTTTAGTAGTGCAGTGCCAATGCCAATGGCAACTTATGACTCCTTGCACTACTGAATCGAGTTTTAGTAGTGCAGTGCCAATGGCAACTTATGACTCCTTGCACTACCGTGTCATGTTTTAGTAGTGCAGTGCCAATGGCAATGGCAACTTATGACTCCTTGCACTACCATGTCATGTTTTAGTAGTGCAGTGCCAATGGCAATGACAACTTTATGACTCCTTGCACTACTGGTTCATGTTTTAGTAGTGCAGTGGCAATGGCAACTTATGACTCCTTGCACTACCTAGTCACGTTTTAGTAGTGCAGTGTCAATGGCAATGGAAACTTATGACTACTTGCACTACCGAGTCATGTTTTAGTAGTGCAGTGCCAATGGCAATGGCAACTTATGACTCCTTGCACTACCAAGTCACGTTTTAGTAGTGCAGTGTCAATGGCAATGGCAACTTATGACTCCTTGCACTACCAAGTCATGTTTTAGTAGTGCAGTGCCAATGGCAATGGCAACTTATGACTACTTGCACTACCGAGTCATGTTTTAGTAGTGCAGTGCCAATGGCAATGGCAACTTATGACTCCTTGCACTACCGAGTCAAGTTTTAGTAGTGCAGTGCCAATGACAATGGCAACTTATGACTCGTTGCACTACCGAGTCAAGTTTTAGTAGTGCAGTGCCAATGCCAATGGCAACTTATGACTCGTTGCACTACCGAGTCAAGTTTTAGTAGTGCAGTGCCAATGCCAATGGCAACTTATGACTCCTTGCACTAATGAGTCCAATTTTAGTAGTGCAGTGCCAATGGCAACTTATGACTCCTTGCACTACCAAGTCAAGTTTTAGTAGTGCAGTGCCAATGCCAATGGCAACTTATGACTCCTTGCACTACCAAGTCAAGTTTTAGTAGTGCAGTGCCAATGCCAATGGCAACTTATGACTCCTTGCACTACCGAGTCAAGTTTTAGTAGTGCAGTGCCAATGCCAATGGCAACTTATGACTCGTTGCACTACCGAGTCAAGTTTTAGTAGTGCAGTGCCAATGCCAATGGCAACTTATGACTCCTTGCACTAATGAGTCCAATTTTAGTAGTGCAGTGCCAATGGCAACTTATGACTCCTTGCACTACCGAGTCAAGTTTTAGTAGTGCAGTGCCAATGGCAATGGCAACTTATGACTCCTTGCACTACCGAGTCAAGTTTTAGTAGTGCAGTGCCAATGGCAATGGCAACTTATGACTCCTTGCACTACCGAGTCAAGATTTAGTAGTGCAGTGCCAATGCCAATGGCAACTTATGACTCCTTGCACTACCGAGTCAAGTTTTAGTAGTGCAGTGCCAATGGCAATGGCAACTTATGACTCCTTGCCCTACCGAGTCATGTTTTAGTAGTGCAGTGCCAATGGCAACTTATGACTCCTTGCACTACTGAGTCAAGTTTTAGTAGTGCAGTGCCAATGGCAACTTATTACTCCTTGCACTACCAAGTCAAGTTTTAGTAGTGCAGTGCCAATGCCAATGGCAACTTATGACTCATTGCACTACCGAGTCAAGTTTTAGTAGTGCAGTGCCAATGGCAACTTATGACTCCTTGCACTACCGAGTCATGTTTTAGTAGTGCAGTGCCAATGCCAATGGCAACTTATGACTCCTTGCACTACTGAGTCAAGTTTTAGTAGTGCAGTGCCAATGGCAATGGCAACTTATGACTCCTTGCACTACCGAGTCAAGTTTTAGTAGTGCAGTGCCAATGCCAATGGCAACTTATGACTCCTTGCACTACCGAGTCAAGTTTTAGTAGTGCAGTGCCAATGGCAATGGCAACTTATGACTCCTTGCACTAATGAGCCCAGTTTTAGTAGTGCAACGCCAATGGTAATGGCAACTTATGACTCCTTGCACTAATGAGTCCAGTTTTAGTAGTGCAACGCCAATGGCAATGGCAACTTCATGCCACAAAAATAATCATGTGGTTTCACGAAACGTTTGGTGGATGTTTGAACCCGGGGAATTTCAAATATTTTTAATTCAAGAACCAACACTGGGCACACCTACAAAATCTCAGCCCCATACATGTGAAAATGACAGACACACAGACAGAGTTGCAAACTACTTTATATTATATTAATATTAGAAAACATAAACTAAAACAATGAGATAATTAAACACTTGAGCTTCCTTCGAGTCAGCAGCATATCTAGGCTCTGACAAAGGGGAAGTCAAAGGCAGGGCGCACACCTAGTCATGCATGATACCATGAAACGCACAATGGGAAAAATAAAAACTGCCAAAGGGGGGCTATGACCCATGGCCCCCTAAATATGCCACTGGCTTGAGTGACATAAAGTTTTGCCATACTTGTGTCTTGCCAGATTTCTGGGCCCGTTGTCTCATAGTGCGACCTTTTATTGGCAAGATTGTCAAACTGATGGGTCCAGAAAGCGTTGTCCATGCTCTCTGCCAGGGCTTCTGCCTGGAAACATCACATGACAATATATAGGTCAGGGTGACCTATTTCTAAGGTTAATAATGATATAAGTTGGTTTGACCCATAACCAACAGAGGCGAGGATAATGTTGACTTCAACATCTTGACAGTATCACTTCAACCTGACAACTGAATTTGACAATGACTGAATGTATGATTGATTAATTACTACACCAAATGTATGTCAATGTGACCTATTTTAAGATAATTACAAAAGCATATATACAACAAACAGTCTAGTATGACCTTAAAATAGCAACAACTATAGGTTAATGTGAGAATTGTGACCTTTGTTTATAACAAACAGAGGTCAGTGTGTCCTTGACAGAGTTGACAGTGAACAAGACCTGATTGTTGAAGTTGGCGGGGTCTGACCAGGGGACCACAGGCACAGGGTGGACCTCTGCCCCCAGTGTCCGCAGCAGGTCTATCTTCTCCTGAAACACAAACATTCACTCTTGTTACATATTGTGGACTAAAACACGGACCAGTTTACTAAGATGTAATCTTCACGTTCATCAGGACAACCTTAGGGGTGCCATTAACATCATCAGGACAGTGTTAGGGGTGCCATTAACATCATCAGGACCGTCTTAGGGGTGACATTAACATCATCAGGACCGTCTTAGGGGTGCCATTAACATCATCAGGACAGTGTTAGGGGTGCCATTAACATCATCAGGACAGTGTTAGGGGTGCCATTAACATCATCAGGACAGTGTTAGGGGTGCCATTAACATCATCAGGACAGTGTTAGGGGTGCCATTAACATCATCAGGACCGTCTTACGGGTGCCATTAACATCATCAGGACAGTGTTAGGGGTGCCATTAACATCATCAGGACAGTCTTAGGGGTGCCATTAACATAATCAGGACAGTCTTAGGGGTGCCATTAACATCATCAGGACAGTCTTAGGGGTGCCATTAACACATAATCTTATAAGAAATATAATCTATGTTTAGCGAAATCAGCATAACGAAGGCACACCACAATTCAAATGTTAGGGTACCAAAGTGATGGTAGAGCCCCCTTGTGGACAGCAAGCACACCATAACTTCGAGTATGACACAAACGTTGCAGTCACCTGTAGCCGTGCCAAGAGTTGAAGTGACAAGTGACAGGTCAGGCATTAAGTGACATGATGACAGCCTACCTGTGACATATTATCCGGCATGAAGAAGATGCACTTGAAGCCCAAAGAGTTAGCCATGTAAGCCATTGCAATGCCTGTGTTGCCAGCCGTGCCTTCAATGACGGTACCACCGGGACGCAGCTTGCCTGCAACAGTGTAACATCATGATATGTGGAATGTGCACTGTTCTGTGTATGGGGGAACGAGGAGACACAAACTGTAGATGTTTTCCATCATGGGGACAAACAACCCCCACAAAATTCACTAGAATCCATTTACAGAAACAAACATGTCAACAAAGTATAAATTGCTCACTTATTTTAATAATGCATTTTTAACTCACTGATTTTTTAAAGTGTTGTGTAACTTTTCTGAGCAGTCAAATAGGGTTCAGTCCTCTGAAGCCATGTGTTGACAGACATACATGTTGTGCCACCTAGTGAACAAAGGTGGTACCATTACACACATGGTGCCACCTACTGGACAACAATAATAACCCTGTGCAGACCCCCGTCTTGACGAGCCTCTAGGGGTAAGACCACAGTTGACCTTCCTGTTTATTGTTTCACACGAATGTAGGGCGTATTAAATTGCGATATGTGAATTTAAAGAATTCATACGATGTGACATAAGTGCAATTGAGCAGGCATATTCACAGGTTTGTTTGTAGAAGCTATTGGCTGTGAAATGGTGCATTTTTTGGAGAGTTTAAAAGGCGGAGGGATTTATGGGAATTTTTCTGCTAGGGGCCACGTGGGCGCATGAATACAAGGCTATTTTTGTCGAAATTGATGGGCATCGCACGTCGGGGCGTTTTAAAAGAGCTGGAGGTATGTGATTTTGATAAAACTTGGTCAGCATGTCAATGAGATGATGGCAGTTGCTGTGAAAACGTTTCAGAATTTTTAGTGGTCACGTTTTCTTATAATCTAACAAAACGTTAACATGGCCACCAATGCAATTTTCAACTGTGGTCTGACTCCAAATAGACGGAAGTCGGGGTCACAAACACGGTTATAAAATGTTGATGTGCTTATGTTTTGGTCGTTGTTATTAGCTTAATTGTGGATATTACACGTAATTTGGATGAAATTATTAGTTTGTTATAACAAATTTCTTATAATTTTTATAATTTGCAATTATGATAATATAATTAGGGCTCATATTTTTTTGGAAAATAAATAAATAAATAAAAACGGTAGCTAACCTGTCCCATTTTGTGTGTGTTTGACTTAGACAATTGTCGGTGTCAGACTAGATAATATTATATTATTATATATATGTTATAGATTCCATCTAGTGAACAAGATCATTACTGGTTAAACGCCGCTACTATTTAAACTGTTTAACAGTCTCCCTTAGGAGGTGTCTTATAACCGATCTACTAAATATAAAACATGTCAAATAAATGTACATTTTAGTTTTGTACTATAACGTTTGATGTGCACGAGCTGATATATTGCGCAAGTTGATGTTTAATATGATATTTCATTGCTAATAAATATAATTTTTTAATTTTTCATACGCTAAAATAGCATTATAGAAATTGTGGTAAGCTAAAAGTGTACAATAAGCAATTTTTAATATCAACAAAAACTGTTGCCTTTCCAAAATGTCTATTCACCACATATCAATACCAATTTCATGTTGTGTGCAGTACTTTGCAACCCTAACCGTAGCTAACCCCATCTTTAGCTAACCACATGAATGGTTAACCCCATCTCTAGCTAACCCCATCCCTAGCTAACCTTAACTCTGAAGTGGTTAACATAAGATATAATCATTCCCATAGGCACAGGTTGATAGGAGAAGTGAACAGTTTGCTTGGAAAAGGCAGACAGCAGTAGCAATCACGAACATCATGATACAGATCGGATGCCAAAATGGAAAGTTTGCAAAAATTAGGGGGTATGACATAAGTATGTGATGGAACAGGTAACCATTTTGGACTAGAGCGATCATTGGTGGTATTTGTCTTGTGGCTCAGTGCATTAGCAACATTGTGTAACAAATTTGGACAGAATAGTTGTATTTTGGTTGTGTCACACCCACTGGAAGCACTGCGTAGATCAGCATTTTCAAATCTGGCCGCGACTGGCATCTGGTCATGTGATACCCTTTTATGGTGGCGTATCGAAATCAAGCCGTTCGCCTTGTATCTTATCAACTAGAAGTATGAAAGCAGTCACATAAACAATAAAATTGAGAGCTGGAGGTATGTGATTTTGATAAAACTTGGTCAGCATGTCAATGAGATGATGGCAGTTGCTGTGAAAACGTTTCAGAATTTTTAGTGGTCACGTTTTCTTATAATCTAACAAAACGTTAACATGGCCACCAATGCAATTTTCAACTGTGGTCTGACTCCTCTAAGCTCTTGTCTTGAAGAGCCTGTAAGCTCATGCCTTGAAGAGCATCTAAGCTCTTGCCTTGAAGAGCGTCTAAGCTCTTGCCTTGAAGAGTCTCTAAGCTCGGGTTTCTGAGGATTTAGGCATAAAAGAAATTTTATTATTAAACTAGAGTGACTTACCACTGTTGATGGCTTCCTTGATGATGTAAACAGTGGGTCGATGTAACTAGAGTGACTTACCACTGCTGATGGTTTCCTTGATGAGGCAGAGAGCGGGTCGACGTAACTAGAGTGACTTACCACTGTTGATGGCTTCCTTAATGAAGTAGGGAGTGGGTCAATGTAACTAGAGTGACTTACCACTGTTGATGGCTTCCTTAATGAAGTAGGGAGTGGGTCAATGTAATTAGAGTAACTTACCACTGCTGATGGCTTCCTTGATGAGGTAGAGAGCAGATCAATGTAACTAGAGTGACTTACCAGTGCTGATGGCATCCTTGATGAGGTAGAGAGTGAGTCAATGTAACTAGAGTGACTTACCACTGCTGATGGCATCCTTGATGATGAGGTAGAGAGCAGATCAATGTAACTAGAGTGACTTACCACTGCTGATGGCTTCCTTGATGAGGTAGAGAGCAGATCAATGTAACTAGAGTGACTTACCAGTGCTGATGGCTTCCTTGATGAAGTAGAGAGTGAGTCAATGTAACTAGAGTGACTTACCACTGCTGATGGCATCCTTGATGAGGTAGAGAGCAGATCAATGTAACTAGAGTGACTTACCACTGCTGATGGCGTCCTTGATGAGGTAGAGAGCAGATCGATGTAACTAGAGTGACTTACCACTGCTGATGGCTTCCTTGATGAGGTAGAGAGCAGATCAATGTAACTAGAGTGACTTACCAGTGCTGATGGCTTCCTTGATGAGGTAGAGAGTGAGTCAATGTAACTAGAGTGACTTACCACTGCTGATGGCATCCTTGATGAGGTAGAGAGTGAGTCAATGTAACTAGAGTGACTTACCACTGCTGATGACTTCCTTGATGAGGTAGAGAGTGAGTCAATGTAACTAGAGTGACTTACCACTGCTGATGGCATCCTTGATGAGGTAGAGAGTGAGTCGATGTAACTAGAGTGACTTACCAATGCTGATGACTTCCTTGATGAGGTAGAGAGTGAGTCGATGTAACTAGAGTGACTTACCTGTGCTGATGGCATCCTTGATGAGGTAGAGAGTGAGTCGATGTAACTAGAGTGACTTACCAATGCTGATGACTTCCTTGATGAGGTAGAGAGCAGATCAATGTAACTAGAGTGACTTACCACTGCTGATGGCATCCTTGATGAGGTAGAGAGTGAGTCGATGTAACTAGAGTGACTTACCAATGCTGATGACTTCCTTGATGAGGTAGAGAGTGAGTCGATGTAACTAGAGTGACTTACCACTGCTGATGGCATCCTTGATGAGGTAGAGAGTGAGTAGATGTAACTAGAGTGACTTACCACTGCTGATGCCATCCTTGATGAGGTAGAGAGTGAGTCAATGTAACTAGAGTGACTTACCAGTGCTGATGGCATCCTTGATGAGGTAGAGAGTGAGTCGATGTAACTAGAGTGACTTACCACTGTTGATGGCTTCCTTGATGAGGTAGAGGGCAGATCGATGTAACTAGAGTGACTTACCACTGCTGATGGCTTCCTTGATGATGTAGAGAGCGGGTCGATCCTTGACAGAACCTCCGCCATTCAAGTATTCAGCCTTGGCCAGAATCTCACAACCTGAAACAAGTCATCCGTGTCTTGGCTTGTCTCTGTGTCACGTCCAAACTCATGGTGTATTTCAGTTTGCAGACAATAAACACACATCTCAACCATAATCAATATAGTTTATACATAATTTAACATGTTTAACAAGCTTAGCCTTCCCTAGTTTTTATTCTTGGTTCTTTGTCCACAGAAGCTCAGCAACGGCTGAACATATTTCATTAAAATTTGACATGGACACCTGATATTTCAGTGGTTACTCAAGTCGAAGGCCTTTAACATAAAAAACTACAGACAAAAAAGTACAGCACTGATTGGTGTATAGAGCATCATCAAATTAATAATGTAATATTTATTAATTAATAAATAAAATTAATTTTCTCCAAATACGGTAGGATCACTTTACACATGGGATGAATATATCACAGAGAAGTTAATGACATTGTTTTGTCAACAAAGCCAAAGAAATGAAACAGTCCAGAAATTTAGGGCTCTCACCTGTTTCTTCACTCATTCGATTCAGTCGCACCAAAGGTGTCCTAAAACACAAATCAAACGTGTTGTAAAATACAAACCAAAAGTGTCCTAAAACACAAACCAAAGGTGTTCTAACACACAAACCACTGGTATCCTAAAACACAAACCAATGGTTTTTTCCACTCAACATATCACATATCTTTTGTTGCGACACACTTCCATAGAAGTCTACGAATACATCATTAATAATATTCTTCCTCTCTTTATCCTGCCAGGTTCAAATAAATAATCAAAGAGTTTCACTAATACAGGTGACATGTGTAACTCACTCACCTGCCAGTCAGTCCCATGAAGCCTGACTTGACGCCACTCGTTTTCTGTGACACACAAATAACAAGATTAATACTAGATATTGGAAGAAATTAATATCTTTTAAGAATGTTACAAGAAATATTGGTAGTGTTAGGACCAATGCATGTCACGCCATGTAGCTCCAGAGGGCCCATGTAGCTCTAGGGGGCCCATGTAGCTCCAAGGGGCCCATGTAGCTACAAGGGGCCTATGTAGCTCTAGGGGGCCCATGTAGCTCCAAGGGGCCCATGTAGCTCCAGAGGGCCCATGTAGCTCTAGGGGGCCATGTAGCTCCAAGGGGCCCATGTAGCTCCAAGGGGCCCATGTAGCTCTAGGGGGCCATGTAGCTCCAGAGGGCCCATGTAGCTCCAGGGGGCCATGTAGCTCTAATGGGCCCCATGTACATAGTTCTAGGGGGCCTCAGCAAATAAGAAACAATATTTGGCACATTACATGTAGAACAAAAAGTTGGGGCTTCAGCCAGAACTTGGGACATTTTAGGGGGTGTAGAGCTGAAAAACCTCTATATAACTTGTTTGGGGTTGGGGTGTTGATGTTCTGGGTTGTGTTAGCATAAAATACACTCACCGCCTGCTGGTCTTGCATGGCTTGCTGAAGAGACAAAATAGCACATCATTAAAATATTAAATAGTATGACACCAATTAATTAATATTTTAATTAATGAAATTAATTATTTCATGCTTGAAATTCACTAATATATATATGAGACAAATGCAAGGTCTGCAGCAAGTCGACAACACAAAATGTAGTATAATCACTTGTAAATACGTATATTGAATGAACTGCTAAAAAAGTAATATAACCAATGGTTTGATTACCCTGGTAGACATTTTAAAGTTACACTATCTTCCCCAGCCATGGTACCACAACCTTACTCTTGAGTGCCGAATAAGTTACACTATCTTCCCCAGCCATGGTACCTTACTCTTGAGTGCCGAATAAGTTACACTATCTTCCCCAGCCATGGTACCACAACCTTACTCTTGAGTGCCGAATAAGTTACACTATCTTCCCCAGCCATGGTACCACAACCTTACTCTTGAGTGCCGAATAAGTTACACTATCTTCCCCAGCCATGGTACCACAACCTTACTCTTGAGTGCCGAATAAGTTACACTATCTTCCCCAGCCATGGTACCACAACCTTACTCTTGAGTGCCGAATAAGTTACACTATCTTCCCCAGCCATGGTACCACAACCTTACTCTTGAGTGCCGAATAAGTTACACTATCTTCCCCAGCCATGGTACCACAACCTTACTCTTGAGTGCCGAATAAGTTACACTATCTTCCCCAGCCATGGTACCACAACCTTACTCTTGAGTGCCGAATAAGTTACACTATCTTCCCCAGCCATGGTACCACAACCTTACTCTTGAGTGCCGAATAAGCGTCCCTATACGCGTATTTATTTGATAAAAAATGCCACCCTATACGGCACTATACTATTATTAAATTTAAACATTTGTGCCAGCCTATATTCTCCAATAATTGTGGCAAATTATGCAGGGCATAATTTTTAGGAGAGCAATCCCTCTCACTCCCTATAGCTAGCGCTAATCAATCATCCACGGAGCCATTTACCGCTCGCACTAAAATCACTTGCTGCCAACTAGTTGCATGTGGCTCCCTCTGACGGCTTTCATCCTTTTGAACGACAGTGGTGAATTTAACGGGATCCCTAGGCAAACTTGTCCGCCCCACTCTTGGTCTCTGGGGTGAACGTCCACACCGGGTTTTTCGTAAGCGCCGATTTGGGCTTTCAGTAGCCAAATGGCTACGGAACTAATAACTTAAGTTTTAAAACCGATACGCACTAACCGTTTCACATGTGTATTCTGTGACATACAACCAACACTTGGGCGTCAAAAAACAAAAGAAATGTGCTCCAAATAATTATTTATGAGTACATTTATCGGTCACACAGAAAAGATTTCATAAATAGCCGCCATATTGTGCACGTGATGTTGCCTTTGGGTCACATGATCAAACGTGATTTCATGTACAATAAGGCCAGAGTGGGCCAGCAGCACAGGCATAAATAAAACACCCGTTAGTAAGTTAGTAGTTTATAGGGGGATGATTAATGATGTAACTCTATGGCCAGCAGACGGCAATTCTTAGCGTGACCTTATATTGATCTACGCGAATCCCGTTTGGTAATCTCGCTCACAACAACATCCGGTTATATACAAATTTTGACAAGCACATGAGCTCTGACAAAAAGGTAATAATTTCACACTTTTACATGGTTATTGTCAGGTAACTTTAGTGATATACATATAAGAATGCATACAGACACGAAAGACGTGTTTATTGCTCTGTTTATGGCGTTTTTGTACTTACGATTACCATGAGCGAGATCTTCGCCTATACAACAGCAACAGCCAGATAGAAAAAATTGTATGGCGATTGACTTTGCCTACGGGAGCTTCTGAGGATCCTAGATTAGACTGTTAGAATTCCTTGATTAGATGAATCCGTCAGAATCCTTAGTTCTCGGGAGCACGATATTATTAGTTTAAATGCCTTTAACATCGCGTAAACCTACCGTAAATGGCCGCCGTGCACAGCACCTCAAACCGGTCGTAACCGGCTGGCGGCGGTTTCCCCTGAAATGGGCTTGCGTATTCAGTTCAATAAAACTTTAATGTCCATTTAAAATGGAAAATCCCCCGGTTTTTCACCGATAAAAAATGCGGTTACTATATCTGCGGTAACACGAATACACACAAAGTTTATACATATTCGGCTGAAAAAACCCAAAATACAGGCAATCCGCATAGTTTTCTAGGGACGCCTTGGCTTAGCGTTGAGTAAAAAATATTGCTTCGGCACTAGAAAGACAAATATACTAGTGTTTTGTTGCACTGCACTATTATTTGTTTTGAACAATTTGCCCCTCTATACTGTTATTCGGCACTATACTATTATTAAATTTGACCGATTTGCTACCCTATATTGTTATTTAGCCTATACGATTATTCGGCACTCAAGAGTAAATTTTGAGAGCTGTCATGGGCACTTGATGTGTTATGCTCCACCCTTTTGGTAGGTTTTATACGTACTAGTTTAATTACTGCATAATAACTATTTGTATAATTTGTAATTTGCATGCAGCGAAATATAATGATTAATTTATCACAAAGGAATCAAACTGTCGTAATCGTCATTGATCTTCAGCATCTGTATCATTAGTTTTTGTAAGTTAAACTTGTAAAAACAAGTTGTTTTTTCATAAGCAAACATTTTAACATCCAAATTATGAGATATCTAACCAATATTCAAGTACCAATACCTTCTTTGTGAACTGTAGTATCTACGATTAAGTAAAGCAATGCAAACAACTCCACCATGTACTTGAATTTGTAGCAAATTCCTAATAATTTCTAATACTGCCCGGAACTCCTTCGGTAGCTGCCAGAGCAAAACAGTTTTGATGTTTTAATGTGGCAGGCATATAATGTAGTAATATTACGGCAGTGTTCCTGACCAAGAAGATAATATTAGTTCAAGCGCAATGACAACTGTGCCGGTTGTGTTGACACTATTTTACTAGGTTTAGTTTACTTTAGGATTGTAATTATAATCGCAAGTAATGTTCACGTTTTTAACATGGCTGGCACGGAAACTTATAAAAACCTATTATGTCTTACACAATGTAATTACATTATTAAATGAACCAATTAATTTCTTTCAGAACGGCGAATATTGGACTATTTGCTTACCACCAGGTGGTGTTGTGGATAGAACATTAGTGGGGCGTGGTGGTGTTGTGGATAGAACATTAGTGGGGCGTGGTGGTGTTGTGGATAGAACATTAGTGGGGCGTGGTGGTGTTGTGGATAGAACATTAGTGGGGCATGGTAGTGTTGTGGATAGAACATTAGTGGGGCGTGGTGGTGTTGTGGATAGAACAATAGTGGGGCGTGGTGGTGTTGTGGATAGAACATTAGTGGGGCGTGGTGGTGTTGTGGATAGAACATCAGACTCGCAAGCGAGAGAACCCAGGTTGAATCCTCTTGTTGCTGTTTTGAAGCTAGAGCATTTATTTGACTGACTCCACGTTGCCTCAGTTCACTCAGTATAAGTGATAGACAGAGGTGGACATGTGAACGAATAGACTTTGAGCAGTAATATGAGGGGTGTGGTAAGGGTAGGAGCCTCACATCTGGAGTAGTGTAGTGACTAGAACATTGGACCCTCAATCGAGAGAACCCGGGTTCGAAACCTCTTGATGCCAGTTTGAACCTTGGGCAATTTTGTTCACTCCATGTTGCCTTAGTTCACTCCACGTTGCCTTAGTTCACTCCACGTTGCCTTAGTTCACTCCACGTTGCCTTAGTTCACTCCACGTTGCCTTAGTTCACTCCACGTTGCCTTAGTTCACTCCACGTTGCCTTAGTTCACTCCACGTTGCCTTAGTTCACTCCATGTTGCCTTAGTTCACTCAGCTGTGTAAAATGAAGACAGTGGTTGATATATGTGAATGAGCATTCTATGCGATGTAATTGCAGCCTGGCTGAAAACTTCCCAGAAAAGTTGAGTTGGTGTTGTAAAGAAGGTCTGCGAGGGGGTCAAGTGTAAAGTGCCTTCACTGGATACCTCATTAAATAAGAACATAATATTTTTTTAATTCTTCTTTCTAGAATGTTTATCTTTTCAGGTTGGCTCAAAGATATGGCGTAATAACTTGCGTCATCATGAACCTCAATTATACCAGATTTGTTCACCTTTAATAAAGACTCCAGTGTTTGATTTTTTTGCAATTATTTTCTCTGCTATTCAGTTATTCTGTGATTGGTGCAATTCTTTATCTAACATGATTGTACTGAATAAGAGAGATGGGGTGATTACATCACAAATGTAATCAATTACGATAATTTAAAAAAATTTATTATTACAAGTATGATCACTTAGAAAACGAGTGTTATTGATTACAATTACTTTTGCATGTAATCATAACAATCGTGATTACATTCAAGAATGTAATTGATATAATGAAATAAACAAAAACCCTCATGACTGATTGTTATTATTCTAATCAATGTTATTAAAGACAAACATAAAACACTATTAAAATACACTCTCAGGGGTGAGATTTAGCAAGTCATGGAAGGTAGCCAGTCGGACTACCAACTTTGCAAAGTGAGGTAGCCCGATAGCGTCATACGTAACCCACTTGGTAATCAATACTTTGATGATAGAAAGTAAATACTTTGAATATAGAATGTATGAACGACATCAACTACAAATAAAACAGTTTTGAAACATTTATTTTCAAGGCAGGATCAATACAATGTGATACACAACACTGAATAAAATACAGTATACAATTGTACACATGTGACAGGTTGTTTTGCTTTCATAACATGGTACACCAACAGTCTACGCAAAATGTCTCCAAGCGTCACAGGACATCAGTTCCTATAAACTGAACAGTTTTGTTTTTTTACAGGACCTGATTTTACTCTAGCTTAGAAAAACTTTAACCAGTTTCCCGATTAATTCACCAGAAGCGCTCCGCGCACCATGTAGATATATCTAACTATAATCGAGACGCTATGTTTTATGTATGTTTGTATTTGGTTATGTTCACGTTTTCCTCCTAGATGGCTTGTACCTCGGGCGCCAAACATTCAGGGATTAATCTACGACCCCACGAATAAAACGTAACGCCTTTATTTTTTTCGAAATACCCCATATATCAAAGGTTCTTAGTGGTTTTGTTGCAGAAACCACGCGCGGCGCGGCGAATACTTCGGTACGTAAACCGTTTGAGAGTACGTAGCGCCATATAGGCGGTTTATATTAATTATAGTAGAAATCACGCACCCGCTCAATACACAATAAAAAGACAGTAGAAAGCAGATATTCTACTATTCTACAACCAACACAAGTATCCATACCATGGGTCTAAATTCACGCGGACATGAACGTTTTGAACATGCAACGAGTATTTGCATCACGTGCGTGATGCGGTTGTTTCTGGTATTGATGGTATATTGTCCTGAGGCATTTGGTAAACATTGCTATCATGACTGTTAAGTACCACGTTATCCCGTCCTGGGGACTGGTATTTTTGCTAGTATATATAAAAGTGGCGCCACGCGGCACCAAGATTATTAACATGACCGGTTATTATTTGAGTGTACTTGTAGTTACATGTTGAGCGTCGATGTGGTTGATTAAAAATACAATGAATGCTCCCTATTGATATCGCTTCGGCTATGGTTTGGCAACATTTCTTGCAATGTCAAACGTGTCACAAAAACACTATTTATGGTTAACATAAATGCGATATAGCCAGGACAACACTTCCGAGATGTTTATTAACATTCCGTTTATTTTTGCTGGGTCTAAAATAATGCAGCTCCATAAATATTTCGAATAGCCATGCAGGCTACTGTTGTAAAAAATTGAAGTCGCCCGAACCCATTTTTGGGCGCCATTGGCGACCGGGCGATCGCTAAATCTCACCCCTGCATTCTTGGAGCATGCATTAGATACAAAATGAAGAGAAACGCCTGCTTGCATTACAGTGGGACCTGGGAAACAGACATCTTCAAGAACATTTTAAATTGTGATTGTAATCATGATTACAATTACTTTGGCAATATAATCGAGCACAATTACTTGGCCCTTTTGACCAATATAATTGAGTACGTGTGCGATTACTAAAAAATTGTTGACAATTACACATGAATACTCCATCCATGTCTGTTGAGTAGAACATAATTATTAACTAGATTCCCTATGTGTCATTTAAACAGTGCAGCTATTTCCGTGGCAATGACAATTTTAAGCATTGAAAGTCTTGATGTATAAGACAAAGTCATTAGAAACTGTGCAAGTTTCACCTGAGATTATGAATAACATACACAGCTGTTATATATTAAGCCAGGTAAAACAAATTACGCTTAATATACTGAATTAATAAATGAATGAATTAAGTTTATTTTCCAAAAAAGGAAGTATATTACTTATAATACTTGCCCTATTGCAATTCTGTACATATGATAAGACATAATGTACACACTTATATACACACTCATAGACTCATCCACAGACCCGTCCACCCGTCTTTTGGACGGGTAAAATGCGTAAAGTGTGTTTTTGGACGGGTAAAGATTTATCTTGGACGGTTCAGCCCATCCATGTCGTTTTTATAATCCGACACACCCGTTATCAAATGCAACGCTAATTACGATGTGTTACAAATTCAGTTGATTGGCAAATTCAGACTGTGAGAAATAGGTCAAGACAATATAATTTTCTTGGAAGCCGGCCGCGCGCCCACGCGCCCGCCCGCGCGCCCGCCCGCCAGTAATTACATTGTATCCACCTGCCACTCAACATCTTTGATGTGTGTGGGGAAACCCAAAACAAACATAACTTTACAATTTGACATTCTTCTACATAAAACATCATAAAAACAATACTGCTCAACATATTTGATTCATGTTTGCTTTATGTTATAACTTACACATATGGCTACATTTGTGCCACTGGACATAGGGACATTCAGCCACTCATAAATTATCTAGTAGCAGGGTGAAATATGTTTATTTTTGCTTTCTGTTTTGATACTCATTTTAAAAATCGTCAATGTTTGACACGGTTCTACATAAAATGTGATACACACAAAACTGTTCAACATAATTATTTGATTCATGGTTGCTTTATTGTATAGCTTACATCTTTGGCTACGTTTTCACCACTGGATGTAGGGACATTCAACCACTCAAAAAATTTTTGGTAGCAGGGTGAAGTTGGACTATCTTTGCTTTCAGTTGTGATTAAATAAAATTTCAGACAGTAATATTCCCATGATTACATAATGTGTTGTAGTTATTATCATTCTATTATAGAAATAATGTCTTAGCAACCAAAAAATTATACCTCTTTCATACTTTTATGGTAATAATTGTCAAAGCTATGTTTCAAATTTGTGGGTACACTATTCACCGGCACTGAATGGGCTAGCATTTGAAGACTGTATCTTTGTTTGTCAGTTGTTATTTTGAATTATTAATGATTATTATTTATGATGCACCAGGGCTTCACGTTTGAGGCGAACTCTCGCTCTCGCTCCCTATCGAGCGAATTATCACTCGCGTCAATTGTTAAAATCGCTCGCTGCCTACAAGTGTTCGTGCCTACAAGTAATGTTGTATGTCGAACTGAATAAAATACATGTATACATGTACAGTTATGGAACAGTTAAGGGATCAACAATATTTCGCTACGATCCGATTGACAGACTACGCTGTAATGGCAATCGAAAATAATAACCTGGATCTGAACTACCGAAAATGTATGAGTTGACACGGAGTGTAAAAGTTGATTAGACATTGAAAACGACAATTTTAGTAATTGTTCCACTTTTTCTTTCAACCGCTCTGAACACATAAATTCACGACGCACATCTCCGGTACCATTTAACATTGATTCACTGTTTCATGTGCGGATGACAAATTCATATTTTTTGCGCACTGAGTTTGAGTTGTGCGCTTGGCATTTTGATGCAATGGAAGCAAGCCATTTCACCCCAGTTTATATTGGTGTTGCCTACTAAGCTGCATTTATGAGTTATGACTATATATCTAATTCTTATACGTGACGTATTTGTGAATTTCAATTGCAATTTTCAAACCGCCTAAACGAAGTCGTACACGAAACCGGCAGTACTGGGTCGTGGCCACGGCCCGGGCACAGTACACTGGCATTGCCACTGGCTTTGCCTAAGGCCAGGCTACGGTAATCGGTGACATGTTGCAATTCAAAACCGTTTCACCAATTGGAATCAGAATGTATGGGGTAAAAATTTCATAGCGACAACAACAGAAT
The DNA here is from genome assembly GCA_963662155.1 of Lamellibrachia columna. Classification (NCBI taxonomy): domain Eukaryota; kingdom Metazoa; phylum Annelida; class Polychaeta; order Sabellida; family Siboglinidae; genus Lamellibrachia; species Lamellibrachia columna. Next base: position 66,710,929 of record OY759262.1, read on the forward strand.
CCGAATGGGAAATGGTGGCGCCACCACACAGTAAAAAACAACTAACAAATCGCTCGCTTAAATTAATTTGGCATAATATGTACAATTACAATACAGCCACACTGGCAAATGTATTGATAGGTATCCCTGTGTTTTAAGACTTATTAAATTATTATGTAAGTAAATATACATATATATATTTATGTAAGTAAATATACATATATATATTTTTATTGTATTGTTATAACTTGATTATATATTAACATTATACTTACATTTTTGATCACGTGACCTAGCGTGCGCGCAATCGAGCGTGCAGTTTGTTACATTCGGAAAAAATTGTCTAATCTGAAAGACAAATCTAATCATGTATAAAAATATGTAATATTTATAGTGTGCCACGTAAAATTTGTGAACGATTTATATTAGTGGAGAAGCTGTACTCAATATTGCACTCATATTAGGAACATATATATGCCAACGAAACAAGTAATCACATATACATGGGTCTGATGGGGGTTATGTATGCCAAGGAAACAAGTAATCACATATACATGGGTCTGATGGGGGTTATGTATGCCAAGGAAACACGTAATCATGTATACATGGGTCTGATGGGGGTTATGTATGCCACGGAAACAAGTAATCACGTATACATGGGTCTGATGGGGGTTATGCATGCCAAGGAAACACGTAATCATGTATACATGGGTCTGATGGGGGTTATGTATGCCAAGGAAACAAGTAATCACATATACATGGGTCTGATGGGGGTTATGTATGCCAAGGAAACAAGTAATCACATATACATTGGTCTGATGAGGGTTATGTATGCCAAGGAAACACGTAATCACATATACATTGGTCTGATGGGGGTTATGTATGCCAAGGAAACAAGTAATCACATATACATGGGTCTGATGGGGGTTATGTATGCCAAGGAAACAAGTAATCACATATACATGGGTCTGATGGGGGTTATGTATGCCAAGGAAACACGTAATCATGTATACATGGGTCTGATGGGGGTTATATATGCCAAGGAAACACGTAATCATGTATACATGGGACTGATGGGGGTTATGTATGCCAAGGAAACAAGTAATCACATATACATGGGTCTGATGGGGGTTATGTATGCCAAGGAAACAAGTAATCACATATACATGGGTCTGATCGGGGTTATGTATGTCAAGGAAACACGTAATCACGTATACATGGGTCTGATGGGGGTTATGTATGCCAAGGAAACAAGTAATCACATATACATGGGTCTGATGGGGGTTATGTATGCCAAGGAAACACGTAATCATGTATACATGGGTCTGATGGGGGTTATGTATGCCAAGGAAACAAGTAATCACATATACATGGGTCTGATGGGGGTTATGTATGCCAAGGAAACACGTAATCATGTATACATGAGTCTGACGGGGTTATGTATGTCAAGGAAACAAGTAATCACATATACATGGATCTGATGGGGGTTATGTATGCCAAGGAAACAAGTAATCACATATACATGGGTCTGATGGGGGTTATGTATGCCAAGGAAACACGTAATCATGTATATATGAGTCTGACGGGGGTTGTGTATACCAAGGAAACACGTAATCACGTATACATGGGTCTGACGGGGGTTATGTATGTCAAAAGTTTGCAATTGTATATCGGAGTTGCCTAATGTTGCACACCTTATGGGAAGTGATTGATACTTAAACTAAAAGCCCATGGTAATGATGTAATCAACTGGATAGAAAAGTGGCTTACACACAGAAGACAGAGAGTAATAGAAGATGGTAAGATTTCAAACTGGAAATCTGTTTTGAGTGGGGTACCACAGGGATCAGTGTTAGGCCCTATACTGTTTTTAATATATATAAATGATCTAGAAGATGACATATCTAGCAAAGTACTCAAATTTGCAGATGACACAAAAGTATTCAAAAAGGTTACAAATGATACAGATAAACAAAGTTTACAGGATGATCTAGATAAATTAGTTAAATGGTCAGAAAAATGGCAAATGTTATTCAATTTTGGGAAGTGCAAATGTATACACATAGGGCATGGAAACATGGACGAAGAATATAAAATGGGGGATGCTGTACTAGGTAGAACCACACAAGAAAAGGACTTAGGAGTAACATTTATGCTGACATGAAAGTTTCAGAGCAATGTGGGATTGCTGCTTCAAAAGGAAATCAAATTATAGGGCTAATTAGGAGAACTATCATGTATAAGGAGAAACAGCTAATTGTACCCCTGTACAAAGCAGACGGTAGTGGAATATAAACTCTGGTCCAAGGCCAAGGTGGTAGACGGTAGTGGAACACAAACTCTGGTCCAAGGCCAAGGAGGCAGACGGTAGTGGAACATAAACTCTGGTCCAATGCCAAGGAGGCAGACGGTAGTGGAACATAAACTCTCGTCCAAGGTCAAGGTGGCAGACGGTAGTGGAACATAAACTCTGGTCCAAGGCCAAGGAGGCAGACGGTAGTGGAACATAAACTCTGGTCCAAGGCCAAGGAGGCAGACGGTAGTGGAACATAAACTCTCGTCCAAGGCCAAGGTGGCAGACGGTAGTGAAACATAAACTCTGGTCCAAGGCCAAGGAGGCAGACGGTAGTGGAACATAAACTCTCGTCCAAGGCCAAGGTGGCAGATGGTAGTGGAACATAAACTCTGGTCCAAGGCCAAGGAGACAGATGGTAGTGGAACATAAACTCTCGTCCAAGGCCAAGGTGGCAGACGGTAGTGAAACATAAACTCTGGTCCAAGGAAGCAGACGGTAGTGGAACATAAACTCTCGTCCAAGGCCAAGGTGGCAGACGGTAGTGGAACATAAACTCTGGTCCAAGGCCAAGGAGACAGATGGTAGTGGAACATAAACTCTCGTCCAAGGCCAAGGTGGCAGACGGTAGTGGAACATAAACTCTGGTCCAAGGCCAAGGAGGCAGACGGTAGTGAAACATAAACTCTGGTCCAAGGCCAAGGAGACAGATGGTAGTGGAACATAAACTCTCGTCCAAGGCCAAGGTGGCAGACGGTAGTGGAACATAAACTCTGGTCCAAGGCCAAGGAGGCAGACGGTAGTGGAACATAAACTCTCGTCCAAGGCCAAGGTGGCAGATGGTAGTGGAACATAAACTCTCGTCCAAGGCCAAGGAGGCAGACGGTAGTGGAACATAAACTCTGGTCCAAGGCCAAGGAGGCAGACGGTAGTGGAACATAAACTCTCGTCCTAGGCCAAGGTGGCAGACGGTAGTGGAACATAAACTCTGGTCCAAGGCCAAGGAGGCAGACGGTAGTGGAACATAAACTCTGGTCCAAGGCCAAGGAGGCAGACGGTAGTGGAACATAAACTCTGGTCCAAGGCCAAGGAGGCAGACGGTAGTGGAACATAAACTCTCGTCCAAGGCCAAGGTGGCAGACGGTAGTGGAGCATAAACTCTGGTCCAAGGTCAAGGAGGCAGACGGTAGTGGAACATAAACTCTCGTCCAAGGCCAAGGTGGCAGACGGTAGTGGAACATAAACTCTCGTCCAAGGCCGAGGTGGCAGACGGTAGTGGAACATAAACTCTGGTCCAAGGCCAAGGAGGCAGACGGTAGTGGAACATAAACTCTCGTCCAAGGCCAAGGTGGCAGATGGTAGTGGAAGATAAACTCTCGTCCAAGGCCAAGGAGGCAAACGGTAGTGGAACATAAACTCTGGTCCAAGGCCAAGGTGGTAGACGGTAGTGGAACACAAACTCTGGTCCAATGCCAAGGAGGCAGACGGTAGTGGAACATAAACTCTCGTCCAAGGTCAAGGTGGCAGATGGTAGTGGAATATAAACTCTGGTCCAAGGCCAAGGAGGCAGACGGTAGTGGAACATAAACTCTGGTCCAAGGCCAAGGAGGCAGACGGTAGTGGAACATAAACTCTCGTCCAAGGCCAAGGTGGCAGACGGTAGTGAAACATAAACTCTGGTCCAAGGCCAAGGAGGCAGACGGTAGTGGAACATAAACTCTCGTCCAAGGCCAAGGAGGCAGACGGTAGTGGAACATAAACTCTGGTCCAAGGCCAAGGAGGCAGACGGTAGTGGAACATAAACTCTCGTCCAAGGCCAAGGAGGCAGACGGTAGTGGAACATAAACTCTCGTCCAAGGCCAAGGTGGCAGATGGTAGTGGAACATAAACTCTCGTCCAAGACCAAGGAGGCAGACGGTAGTGGAACATAAACTCTGGTCCAAGGCCAAGGAGGCAGACGGTAGTGGAACATAAACTCTCGTCCAAGGCCAAGGTGGCAGACGGTAGTGAAACATAAACTCTGGTCCAAGGCCAAGGATGCAGACGGTAGTGGAACATAAACTCTCGTCCAAGGCCAAGGAGGCAGACGGTAGTGGAACATAAACTCTCGTCCAAGGCCAAGGAGGCAGATGGTAGTGGAACATAAACTCTGGTCCAAGGCCAAGGTGGCAGACGGTAGTGGAACGTAAACTCTCGTCCAAGGCCAAGGTGGCAGACGGTAGTGGAACATAAACTCTGGTCCAAGGCCAAGGAGGCAGACGGTAGTGGAACGTAAACTCTCGTCCAAGACCAAAGTGGCAGACGGTAGTGGAACATAAACTCTGGTCCAAGGCCAAGGAGGCAGGCGGTAGTGGAACATAAACTCTGGTCCAAGGCCAAGGTGGCAGACGGTAGTGGAACATAAACTCTGGTCCAAGGCCAAGGAGGCAGACGGTAGTGGAACATAAACTCTGGTCCAAGGCCAAGGTGGCAGACGGTAGTGGAACATAAACTCTCGTCCAAGGCCAAGGAGGCAGACGGTAGTGGAACATAAAATCTGGTCCAAGGCCAAGGTGGCAGACGGTAGTGGAACATAAACTCTGGTCCAAGGCCAAGGAGGCAGACGGTAGTGGAACATAAACTCTGGTCCAAGGCCAAGGTGGCAGACGGTAGTGGAACATAAACTCTGGTCCAAGGCCAAGGAGGCAGACGGTAGTGGAACATAAACTCTGGTCCAAGGCCAAGGTGGCAGACGGTAGTGGAACATAAACTCTGGTCCAAGGCCAAGGAGGCAGACGGTAGTGGAACATAAACTCTGGTCCAAGGCCAAGGTGGCAGACGGTAGTGGAACATAAACTCTGGTCCAAGGCCAAGGAGGCAGACGGTAGTGGGACATAAACTCTGGTCCAAGGCCAAGGTGGCAGACGGTAGTGAAACATAAACTCTGGTCCAAGGCCAAGGTGGCAGACGGTAGTGGAACATAAACTCTGGTCCAAGGCCAAGGTGGCAGACGGTAGTGGAACATAAACTCTGGTCCAAGACCAAGGAGGCAGACGGTAGTGGAACATAAACTCTGGTCCAAGGCCAAGGTGGCAGACGGTAGTGGAACATAAACTCTCGTCCAAGGCCAAGGAGGCAGACGGTAGTGGAACATAAAATCTGGTCCAAGGCCAAGGTGGCAGACGGTAGTGGAACATAAACTCTGGTCCAAGGCCAAGGAGGCAGACGGTAGTGGAACATAAACTCTGGTCCAAGGCCAAGGTGGCAGACGGTAGTGGAACATAAACTCTGGTCCAAGGCCAAGGAGGCAGACGGTAGTGGAACATAAACTCTGGTCCAAGGCCAAGGTGGCAGACGGTAGTGGAACATAAACTCTGGTCCAAGGCCAAGGAGGCAGACGGTAGTGGAACATAAACTCTGGTCCAAGGCCAAGGTGGCAGATGGTAGTGGAACATAAACTCTGGTCCAAGGCCAAGGAGGCAGACGGTAGTGGAACATAAACTCTGGTCCAAGGCCAAGGTGGCAGACGGTAGTGAAACATAAACTCTGGTCCAAGGCCAAGGTGGCAGACGGTAGTGGAACATAAACTCTGGTCCAAGGAGGCTTTTTTCCTGTTACTTTCTTTCCTACAACCGGGCTACACATAAAAGAAAAATGTTGGACTCTCGATAAGCCAATGGCTTCCTTGTCCACTTGTCATCTGGGCCTTTGCCTTGGATGACATTATTGTTAAATATTGTTAGGATTTGCCTGATTTGTTAGCACATAGTAATGATCACAGAAATAATTGTGGCATCATGGTTTCACTAAGCGGTTAGCTTTTAAAACATGACAGGTGTCAGTCCCAATTGGGAAACCATGAAGGAAACTGGCTGGGGTGGAAGTGCATACCAGCAATAACATCAGAGAGGACATCAACGAACTGAGTTAGGACTGTGGACAGGTGTCAGTGACAATTGTGAAGGCAACAAAAGGCTAGGCAGTGATGTCTTTGACCAGTTCTTGGAGTTAAGATGAAGCAATGTTTGATACAAATGCAGCTACAAGTAGGATTGGCCAGTAAAAGGTTCCCCTTTTTGCAATATCATTATGCAGGCTGTGACTCAATACCAAAAAAACAACTCAGTTCCAGGGTTTTGTACTGCCCAAAGTAAAAGTCAGATTACTGCTTTGTGATTGTTTGCTGATAGTGAGCCACAACCCTACTGACTGGGCTTGAGCTGATAGTGAGCCACAACCCTTCTGACTGGACTTGAGCTGATAGTGAGCCACAACCCTACTGACTGGGCTTGAGCTGATAGTGAGCCACAACCCTACTGACTGGGCTTGAGCTGATAGTGAGCCACAACCCTACTGACTGGGCTTGAGCTGATAGTGAGCCACAACCCTACTGACTGGGCTTAAGCTGATAGTGAGCCACAACCCTACTGACTGGGCTTAAGCTGATAGTGAGCCACAACCCTACTGACTGGGCTTACTTTCTAAACAATGACAACGGACTTGAAGTGAGTGGCGTAACAAGCTAATAATATTATGCTAAATTGTTGTGTAGAGATTGTCCGATTGCAGGATAACATGCATAATATGATTGAACTGACATGAAATGATAAATTATGTTAGCAACTTTGAGATGGACGTTAATGTAAATTGTATGCATGTGCTTAAAGTGCTAAATCATTGTGTAGAGAATGTTAGATTGACATGAAAGGGTAAATTGTGAATATATTAGCAACTTTGACTCAGAGCAGGACTATTAATAAATGAATGTGTTAATTGAAAATGTTAACTAAAATAAAACTGTATGTAACATTACTCATGATTTTGTTGTTCCTTATATGCATGAATAATGTATAATGTCTGTATTCAATAGGTCATAGTTATAAATAGCAATATTAAAAACCATAAGAGAGATTAGATACTGACAGTTTCTGATGTCACAAACATTCATAAAGTAGTTTCTGACAGTTTCTTGTAAAAAAATATCTTTCTGACTGTCAGCCAATCCTGAATCTATAATATCAATGGAAAATTAGAGTATACTTCATGTGGCTACAACTATTAATTATGAGCCTTATGTGCAGTCGTGCTCAGTGTCAAGAGCAAATGTCAAAAAGTTTCACACACACAAGTGTCAATATCAACAGAACCGACATACTTTTTTCAGCTAGACAGGTCCAATATGTGTCTAACAATCAAAATAGCCACCCTACACAAAAAGAGAAATGTCAGGTTTCTGACTAAAAGAATATTAATCTAGGTCAGAGCAAACAGCTGTTTAGTTTAAGTGAAACAGCCAATAAAAGAGAGATTAACCGAGTCTGACCCGTGATATATGTGAAGGGGTGGGGAGGACAGCTTCCATGGCTTCAGTGTTCAGGACAGAGTTACACTTTCAAACTCCCTGGGAAGATATCAGGGTTCAGCCTACTGTTACGTTTCCCATTGGTGAGCATGTTAACGTTTTGCACGATTATAAGAAAACAGGACCATCAAAAATTCTGAAACTTCCTTCCTGTCGTTGTCATCATCTCATTGACATGCTGGTCAAGGTTTGTCAAAATCACATATTTGTAACTCTTTTAAAATGGCTGAACGTGCCATACCCATCAATGTTTACCAATTTCTGCATAAATTACTATACACACATGCGCCTTGTGGCGAAAAAATTGCCAAAAATCCTTCTGCCTAATGAATTAATCATCTAAAAATCCACAGTTACACTGCTAACATGTTCTACCAATGTGTCTGCTCAAATGCAGTTATGTCAGATGATATGAATTTTTGAAAATTACACATATCTAAAATTACTGTGCCCTACATTCGTGTGTAACACAAGGCTAACTGAGGCATGACCCCATCAATGTCACAAGCAATGACCTCTATGTCACTGTGACACACAGTGACTGCCTAGTGACCGGAGGGGATTTATGCTCTCCAATGACATCGAGTCCTTGACAATTACAAGTCACTGTATGGCTTGGAAGTGTCCCAACATAATGAAATAATTCTGTGTTTGTTTCAGAGGCAGATTTGGGGTCAATTACATTGTAACCGGAACTGAAAACACAAAATGATCAATAATTATAATTCCAGAATTGTAATTAACTGTAATTAGTGTTTTGTTTTTAAAAGTAATTAATTGGAAGTGGAAGTGGTGTTTTTACTTACTTTTCAATTACTTTTTCAATTACATCATGTAAATTCTTAAACTTAAATTATTCGCAACAAATAATCAATAAAATGTTGCTAGTACCACAACCGGCAGACATCAAATAAACCTGCTCTAAAATAGAGAGCATGTCTTTGCTTTCAATATTTACATATTTTAATTGAAATATTTTTCAACAGAAAAGCATTGCTCTTCTAGCGAGTAAGGTAGTTTCTAAAATACTACATGCGCCACCTCATGATTACATTGACAGTAGTCGCAAATGATGGAAAGAAAGCGGTGATACGTGAACATAACATTGAACATAATTATAGATTCCAGTAACGTTATTTATTTTGGGTGTCACCAAGTCAAAACCTTTCAGTCTTTGTATTAAAATGAACAGTACGTTTGCAACTGCATGACCTTGTCCTGTGGGACAAGTGTCCCGGATTGTGTACTTGTCCTACACTGGTAGCTACTTGTCCTGGACAAGTGTTAATGTCGAGCCCTGTAAACCTACATTTACATTATCTGATTTGTAAATCCAGTAAATAACTGTTGCACATGTTCTTGGTAAAAGTGTTTTGTAGTGAGCAGATCATGGCTCTCTACACAGTCTACAAATTAGAAGGTTGTCAGATGATAACTGCAAGTAACAGTCAGGTGCCAGCAAAACTACATCTAGGGTCTGAGAGAGCAGATATAAGAGAAGTGGTTTGGTGCCTCAGACCTCTTGCTAATTACTTCATTTTATAACTTGCCTAACCCTGAGCAGATTGATCAATTACCCACTCTTTTGAGATCATTACAGAAATACATTTGAAGTTTATTGGCTAGGTTTTTCTAAGATGGTAACCCTAGGTAATGATTGGTTAAATGAGTGTACAGGTGCCGAGTATGTCGGTGATTCAAAGGTGGGTTAATCAGAGCGCCGCTATATATATCATGCCACGTCTGATCAACTGCCTTTGCATAATCAATTGTTCTTGAATTATATAAATTAATTAACAAGTTTTATTTTTTAAATATGCTATTACTAATAATTTACCATATCATACAATATGTAAATGTACTCGTACTGAGCTTTTAGTAATGTACTCGTACTCAGCCATCACCAATGTACTCGTACTCAGCCATCACCAATGTACTCGTACTCAGCCATCACCAATGTATTCGTACTCAGCCATCACCAATGTACTCGTACTCAGCCATCACCAATGTACTCGTACTCAGCCATCACTAATGTACTCGTACTCATGAAAATGTACTCGGACCCAGGTCTGATTCAGAGGTATTGTAATTACACACATCTTTACTGGATCATATGACCTAGCAACATTAATTACAAAAACTATTAATGTAGCTAGAAAATAAAAATGTCCTGCCATACGACCTGACGTTTCACTTACATTTTCTAGAGCAAAATAACTGATATAACTTTAACATGTGCAAAGGTAATACAATTCTTAGAGTGTAGAATCACAGGAGTATTTGATCTAATTCCATAATCAGTGTAGATGGGGTGAATATCACCGTCTAGTTTGATGTCCAGTACAACAAAATTACAACTTCAACATTTAAAATATTACTCACTAAATTTGGACTATTGTATAATGGCCATTTTTGGAACAATTTCACTTGGTTGTGTCTAAAAGTAACTGCAACATGTAAACAGAGCCATGAAACTCTCCAATAAACAGAGCCATGAAACTCTCCAATGGCAATGCCAATTGGAGTCTTGATATTTTAATTTTGTAATTGATGGATGTTACAAATATCTCATTATTTATTTCATTTCATCACATTGTGAAAATGTGGACTTTGTCTTTGACCTAAGTTGACCCAAAGTGAACTTGAGTACCACGCATCCTGGAACTAGTCTATAATTATTGATAAATTCAAGTGGCACTTCTGTCGTTTATCCGTACCACAGTGTGGATTCAATAACTATAAAACGAACCGTGTTCTCACCTTTGAGACTCAAGTCTATTTAATCTACCGCTAACACTGACAGTGTCTGCGGTAATACGCCTACACTACGGCTGGTCTACGGCTGGACCTGCCCTGCCCCTAATGCGACCATGGCTTCCACCGGCTCCGGGCATCGACCTGGCTTAGGCTTAGCTTAGCCTTTAGGATTGACTTGGCTTTGACTGCTATATCATATATGAGTCTTTACTATTCCATGCCAAAGTCTAGCAATAATTCATGAAGAATCACTACAACTGGATAAGTCTTAACTGGTTTAAGATCTTTCAAAAATACGAAGTCGCACTCACAGTTGTCAGTGAAGTGTCAACTGTCAAGTGTCAACAGACGGGCCCGGACCAGCAAAGCATGCTTTGTTAATAAAGGCTATCACCAAATCGAATTGTCTTCCTGCTTGCCTGCAGCTAACGGTTACATTTCGATCATGTATAGCTTATATAGCTTACCTGAGATACACATCGCAGTGGAATTTGTCTCCAGCCGCTAAATCTCGGCAGCGTTTGCAGCAGACCGCTAAACCTTTGCGAAGCCATGTTTTCGTGGCGCAAGTGTCAAGTGAAATGTGCGCCGCCGCTATATAACATGACCTCGGTACATCGCCGAACAACTCATGTGGAACGGATTAACTTACGCCTTTTACGAGAGTCATGCCAATCAATCATACTAGAATGGGTACTCTGATCATATCTGGTTTGTGACACAAGACGAAGACAAATACGCAAACATAATCTTTACTGTATAGCCATAGGGCCTACTAGCTGCCAAGCGACTCCGCCTACATCGACCTTTAATCCAGACATTTCATTTAATGGCACCACTACTGTCTTAATGGTGGTGGTTGTGGGGGGGGGGGGCAAGATCTAGTTATGATTTTTGAAATAGTCCAAGTCTATGGGACATATTTTGATATGATAACCATTGCTGGGTGGTAGGTAAATAATAGTAAACCATGGTAAAATACCATGATATACCATGGAAACCATGGTAATCCATGGTGTTTTGAAACAAAGAAAGTAAAATACCATGCCCATGGTGTTTTGAAACAAATAAATCATGGTATACCACAGTTTATCATATGTGCCATGGTTTACCATGTATAATACCATGGTATATTTTCATAAGGGGTGCAGCTTGGTAGTTTGCAGGAACGCAGGCACATGCATGACAACATGCAGTTCCAAAACTGCATCTGGAGCTGGAGAAGTGCGCATCCACTGGATGACCAGATGGCCATCATATCATCTGTCGTCCACCCACACTCTTTCGGGTCTGCTACAAATGGCTGAGTTTGAAGGCAGCACTTCCAGATTGATGTTTGGCATGACACGAATTAGAACATGCATGTGGAGGCAATCTCTGCATGGTGGAAGCTGCATGGCTGGATTCGACCTAGCTCTCCTCGTTTGTCACAGAAGAGTTGGTAGCGCAGTTCATTTCGTCAATGGTGGCAGTTGTCGCATACAGGTGGCAGGTAAACAGCTGTATTTTGTCAAACAGTTGTTTAGAAACTTCCCAGGACTGAACAAGTTGGCTGAAAGTCTCCTGGTATGTGCTGTTATTTTCCCCCAGTTTCAGGGCGCCCATGCAGCTTCACCCGGCCTGTGAGGGCACTCATAGCTAGTGTCACAGCCTGTGAAGGCATGTAATCCAATTAGGGCATCGCAGATGTTCTCTCCCAATAAACTTGCCAGTTGCCCAAAGTCGACGAACTGTGAGCGGTGTTTTGTTAAATGCTTCTGATAGATTAACCAGGGGATGTCTCTGTTGAAACCACGGCAGAGCACCATGACATCTGTGTCTTCGGTTGTCACTATGACTGCCTTTGACCCGGCCTTTGCAGCGTGCAGTGCATGTAGGAGCACACGAGTATCAACTTCTTCTTGTGTGGACCTCAGTTCTGTGATTTCCACCCAGTCATCTTTGGTCATCTTGTAGCAGACATCCTCACAGGTTACATACAGCGACTTGTTTTGTAGCTTCTCCCTGTATTTAGGCAGTTTCCACTGTTCGACGATGTTAGGTAGTAATTACTCGCAGCTCTCTCAAGTACATGATCCTGTACTCGGCTGTTAGGTAGTACTTACTCACAGCTCTCTCAAGTACATGGTCCTGTACTCGGCTGTTAGGTAGTACTTACTCACAGCTCTCTCAAGTACATGGTCCTGTACTCGGCTGTTAGGTAGTACTTACTCACAGCTCTCTCAAGTACATGGTCCTGTACTCGGCTGTTAGGTAGTACTTACTCACAGCCCTCGCAAGTACATGGTCCTGTACTCGGCTGTTAGGTAGTGCTTACTCACAGCTCTCTCAAGTACATGGTCCTGTACTCGGCTGTTAGGTAGTACTTACTCACAGCTCTCTCAAGTACATGGTCCTGTACTCGGCTGTTAGGTAGTGCTTACACACAGCTCTCTCAAGTACATGGTCCTGTACTCGGCTGTTAGGTAGTACTTACTCACAGCTCTCTCAAGTACATGGTCCTGTACTCGGCTGTTAGGTAGTGCTTACTCACAGCTCTCTCAAGTACATGGTCCTGTACTCGGCTGTTAGGTAGTGCTTACTCACAGCTCTCTCAAGTACATGGTCCTGTACTCGGCTGTTAGGTAGTGCTTACTCACAGCTCTCTCAAGTACATGGTCCTGTACTCGGCTGTTAGGAAGTGCTTACTCACAGCTCTCTCAAGTACATGGTCCTGTACTCGGCTGTTAGGTAGTGCTTACTCACAGCTCTCTCAAGTACATGGTCCTGTACTCGGCTGTTAGGTAGTACTTACTCACAGCTCTCTCAAGTACATGGTCCTGTACTCGGCTGTTAGGTAGTACTTACACACAGCTCTCTCAAGTACATGGTCCTGTACTCGGCTGTTAGGTAGTACTTACTCACAGCTCTCTCAAGTAAATGGTCCTGTACTCGGCTGTTAGGTAGTATTTACTGACATCTCTCTCAAGTACATGGTCCTGTACTCGGCTGTTAGGTAGTACGTACTCACAGCTCTCTCAAGTACATGGTCCTGTACTCGGCTGTTAGGTAGTACTTACACACAGCTCTCTCAAGTACATGGTCCTGTACTCGGTTGTTAGGTAGTACTTACTCACAGCTCTCTCAAGTACATGGTCCTGTACTCGGCTGTTAGGTAGTATTTACTGACATCTCTCTCAAGTACATGGTCCTGTACTCGGCTGTTAGGTAGTGCTTACACACAGCTCTCTCAAGAACATGGTCCTGTACTCGGCTGTTAGGTAGTGCTTACACACAGCTCTCTCAAGAACATGGTCCTGTACTCGGCTGTTAGGTAGTGCTTACACACAGCTCTCTCAAGTACATGGACCTGTACTCGGCTGTTAGGTAGTGCTTACACACAGCTCTCTCAAGAACATGGTCCTGTACTCGGCTGTTAGGTAGTGCTTACACACAGCTCTCTCAAGTACATGGACCTGTACTCGGCTGTTAGGTAGTAATTACACACAGCTCTCTCAAGTACATGGTCCTGTACTCGGCTGTTAGGTAGTACTTACTCACAGCTCTCTCAAGTACATGGACCTGTACTCGGCTGTTAGGTAGTACTTACACACAGCTCTCTCAAGTACATGGACCTGTACTCGGCTGTTAGGTAGTATTTACTCACAGCTCTCTCAAGTACATGGTCCTGTACTCGGCTGTTAGGTAGTACTTACACACAGCTCTCTCAAGAACATGGTCCTGTACTCGGCTGTTAGGTAGTGCTTACTCACAGCTCTCTCAAGTACATGGTCCTGTACTCGGCTGTTAGGTAGTATTTACTGACATCTCTCTCAAGTACATGGTCCTATACTCGGCTGTTAGGTAGTGCTTACACACAGCTCTCTCAAGAACATGGTCCTGTACTCGGCTGTTAGGTAGTGCTTACTCACAGCTCTCTCAAGTACATGGACCTGTACTCGGCTGTTAGGTAGTGCTTACACACAGCTCTCTCAAGAACATGGTCCTGTACTCGGCTGTTAGGTAGTGCTTACACACAGCTCTCTCAAGTACATGGACCTGTACTCGGCTGTTAGGTAGTACTTACACACAGCTCTCTCAAGTACATGGTCCTGTACTCGGCTGTTAGGTAGTACTTACTCACAGCTCTCTCAAGTACATGGACCTGTACTCGGCTGTTAGGTAGTACTTACACACAGCTCTCTCAAGTACATGGACCTGTACTCGGCTGTTAGGTAGTATTTACTCACAGCTCTCTCAAGTACATGGTCCTGTACTCGGCTGTTAGGTAGTACTTACAAACAGCTCTCTCAAGAACATGGTCCTGTACTCGGCTGTTAGGTAGTGCTTACTCACAGCTCTCTCAAGTACATGGTCCTGTACTCGGCTGTTAGGTAGTACTTACACACAGCTCTCTCAAGTACATGGTCCTGTACTCGGCTGTTAGGTAGTGCTTACACACAGCTCTCTCAAGTACATGGACCTGTACTCGGCTGTTAGGTAGTACTTACACACAGCTCTCTCAAGTACATGGACCTGTACTCGGCTGTTAGGTAGTATTTACTCACAGCTCTCTCAAGTACATGGTCCTGTACTCGGCTGTTAGGTAGTGCTTACACACAGCTCTCTCAAGTACATGAACCTGTACTCGGCTGTTAGGTAGTATTTACTCACAGCTCTCTCAAGTACATGGTCCTGTACTCGGCTGTTAGGTAGTGCTTACACACAGCTCTCTCAAGAACATGGTCCTGTACTCGGCTGTTAGGTAGTACTTACACACAGCTCTCTCAAGTACATGGACCTGTACTCGGCTGTTAGGTAGTACTTACACACAGCTCTCTCAAGTACATGGACCTGTACTCGGCTGTTAGGTAGTATTTACTCACAGCTCTCTCAAGTACATGGTCCTGTACTCGGCTGTTAGGTAGTACTTACACACAGCTCTCTCAAGAACATGGTCCTGTACTCGGCTGTTAGGTAGTGCTTACTCACAGCTCTCTCAAGTACATGGTCCTGTACTCGGCTGTTAGGTAGTATTTACTGACATCTCTCTCAAGTACATGGTCCTGTACTCGGCTGTTAGGTAGTGCTTACACACAGCTCTCTCAAGAACATGGTCCTGTACTCGGCTGTTAGGTAGTGCTTACTCACAGCTCTCTCAAATACATGGACCTGTACTCGGCTGTTAGGTAGTGCTTACACACAGCTCTCTCAAGAACATGGTCCTGTACTCGGCTGTTAGGTAGTGCTTACACACAGCTCTCTCAAGTACATGGACCTGTACTCGGCTGTTAGGTAGTACTTACACACAGCTCTCTCAAGTACATGGTCCTGTACTCGGCTGTTAGGTAGTACTTACTCACAGCTCTCTCAAGTACATGGACCTGTACTCGGCTGTTAGGTAGTACTTACACACAGCTCTCTCAAGTACATGGACCTGTACTCGGCTGTTAGGTAGTATTTACTCACAGCTCTCTCAAGTACACGGTCCTGTACTCGGCTGTTAGGTAGTACTTACAAACAGCTCTCTCAAGAACATGGTCCTGTACTCGGCTGTTAGGTAGTGCTTACTCACAGCTCTCTCAAGTACATGGTCCTGTACTCGGCTGTTAGGTAGTACTTACACACAGCTCTCTCAAGTACATGGTCCTGTACTCGGCTGTTAGGTAGTGCTTACACACAGCTCTCTCAAGTACACGGACCTGTACTCGGCTGTTAGGTAGTACTTACACACAGCTCTCTCAAGTACATGGACCTGTACTCGGCTGTTAGGTAGTATTTACTCACAGCTCTCTCAAGTACATGGTCCTGTACTCGGCTGTTAGGTAGTGCTTACACACAGCTCTCTCAAGTACATGAACCTGTACTCGGCTGTTAGGTAGTATTTACTCACAGCTCTCTCAAGTACATGGTCCTGTACTCGGCTGTTAGGTAGTGCTTACACACAGCTCTCTCAAGTACATGAACCTGTACTCGGCTGTTAGGTAGTATTTACTCACAGCTCTCTCAAGTACATGAACCTGTACTCGGCTGTTAGGTAGTATTTACTCACAGCTCTCTCAAGTACATGGTCCTGTACTCGGCTGTTAGGTAGTGCTTACACACAGCTCTCTCAAGTACACGAACCTGTACTCGGCTGTTAGGTAGTATTTACTCACAGCTCTCTCAAGTACATGGTCCTGTACTCGGCTGTTAGGTAGTGCTTACAAACAGCTCTCTCAAGAACATGGTCCTGTACTCGGCTGTTAGGTAGTACTTACACACAGCTCTCTCAAGTACATGGACCTGTACTCGGCTGTTAGGTAGTACTTACACACAGCTCTCTCAAGTACATGGTCCTGTACTCGGCTGTTAGGTAGTGCTTACACACAGCTCTCTTAAGAACATGGTCCTGTACTCGGCTGTTAAGTAGTGCTTACTCACAGCTCTCTCAAGTACATGGACCTGTACTCGGCTGTTAGGTAGTGCTTACACACAGCTCTCTCAAGAACATGGTCCTGTACTCGGCTGTTAGGTAGTGCTTACACACAGCTCTCTCAAGTACATGGACCTGTACTCGGCTGTTAGGTAGTACTTACACACAGCTCTCTCAAGTACATGGTCCTGTACTCGGCTGTTAGGTAGTACTTACTCACAGCTCTCTCAAGTACATGGACCTGTACTCGGCTGTTAGGTAGTACTTACACACAGCTCTCTCAAGTACATGGACCTGTACTCGGCTGTTAGGTAGTATTTACTCACAGCTCTCTCAAGTACATGGTCCTGTACTCGGCTGTTAGGTAGTACTTACAAACAGCTCTCTCAAGAACATGGTCCTGTACTCGGCTGTTAGGTAGTGCTTACTCACAGCTCCCTCAAGTACATGGTCCTGTACTCGGCTGTTAGGTAGTACTTACACACAGCTCTCTCAAGTACATGGTCCTGTACTCGGCTGTTAGGTAGTGCTTACACACAGCTCTCTCAAGTACATGGACCTGTACTCGGCTGTTAGGTAGTACTTACACACAGCTCTCTCAAGTACATGGACCTGTACTCGGCTGTTAGGTAGTATTTACTCACAGCTCTCTCAAGTACATGGTCCTGTACTCGGCTGTTAGGTAGTGCTTACACACAGCTCTCTCAAGTACATGAACCTGTACTCGGCTGTAAGGTAGTATTTACTCACAGCTCTCTCAAGTACATGGTCCTGTACTCGGCTGTTAGGTAGTGCTTACACACAGCTCTCTCAAGAACATGGTCCTGTACTCGGCTGTTAGGTAGTACTTACACACAGCTCTCTCAAGTACATGGACCTGTACTCGGCTGTTAGGTAGTACTTACACACAGCTCTCTCAAGAACATGGTCCTGTACTCGGCTGTTAGGTAGTACTTACACACAGCTCTCTCAAGTACATGGACCTGTACTCGGCTGTTAGGTAGTGCTTACACACAGCTCTCTCAAGAACATGGTCCTGTACTCGGCTGTTAGGTAGTACTTACACACAGCTCTCTCAAGTACATGGACCTGTACTCGGCTGTTAGGTAGTGCTTACACACAGCTCTCTCAAGAACATGGTCCTGTACTCGGCTGTTAGGTAGTGCTTACACATAGCTCTCTCAAGTACATGGACCTGTACTCGGCTGTTAGGTAGTATTTACTCACAGCTCTCTCAAGTACATGGTCCTGTACTCGGCTGTTAGGTAGTGCTTACTCACAGCTCTCTCAAGTACATGGACCTGTACTCGGCTGTTAGGTAGTGCTTACACACAGCTCTCTCAAGAACATGGTCCTGTACTCGGCTGTTAGGTAGTGCTTACACATAGCTCTCTCAAGTACATGGACCTGTACTCGGCTGTTAGGTAGTATTTACTCACAGCTCTCTCAAGTACATGGTCCTGTACTCGGCTGTTAGGTAGTGCTTACTCACAGCTCTCTCAAGTACATGGTCCTGTACTCGGCTGTAAGGTAGTACTTACACACAGCTCTCTCAAGTACATGGTCCTGTACTCGGCTGTTAGGTAGTACTTACACACAGCTCTCTCAAGAACATGGTCCTGTACTCGGCTGTTAGGTAGTGCTTACTCACAGCTCTCTCAAGTACATGGTCCTGTACTCGGCTGTTAGGTAGTGCTTACACACAGCTCTCTCAAGTACATGGTCCTGTACTCGGCTGTTAGGTAGTACTTACACACAGCTCTCTCAAGAACATGGTCCTGTACTCGGCTGTTAGGTAGTGCTTACACACAGCTCTCTCAAGTACATGATCCTGTACTCGGATGTTAGGTAGTGCTTACACACAGCTCTCTCAAGTACATGGTCCTGTACTCGGCTGTTAGGTAGTACTTGCTCACAGCTCTCTCAAGAACATGGTCCTGTACTCGGCTGTTAGGTAATACTTACACACAGCTCTCTCAAGAACATGGTCCTGTACTCGGCTGTTAGGTAATACTTACACACAGCTCTCTCAAGTACATGGTCCTGTACTCGGCTGTTAGGTAGTACTTACTCACAGCTCCTGGCTTCAAACTGAACCCCTTTGTTCCACCCGGCGTTTGGGTGTCTTTGATAACTGTTTCCTCAATCGTCTAGTCGATAGGGATTCGTCCAAATGGGTTTCTGGAGCCGAAATGAACTGAAAAAGCCACCTTGCATAAATTCAGCATGGACATCTGAGTGTTCGCCGGGCAGTTGGGTCGTCTGAGCACAGTAGTACGGGAGGTAGCGGGCATAATAGTACGGGAGGTAGCGTGGGTAGTAGTACGGGTGGTAGCGTGGTAGTAGTACGGGAGGTAGCGCGCGTAGTAGTACGGGAGGTAGCGTTCGTAGTAGTACGGGAGGTAGCGTGGTAGTAGTACGGGAGGTAGCGCACGTAGTAGTACGGGAGGTAGCGTGGTAGTAGTACGGGAGGTAGCGCGCGTAGTAGTACGGGAGGTAGCGTGCGTAGTAGTACGGGAGGTAGCGTGCGTAGTAGTACGGGAGGCAGCGTGCGTAGTAGTACGGGAGGTAGCGCGCGTAGTAGTACGGGAGGTAGCGTGCGTAGTAGTACGGGAGGTAGCGTGCGTAGTAGTACGGGAGGCAGCGTGCGTAGTGGTACGGGAGGTAGCGTGCATAGTAGTACGGGAGGTAGCGTGCATAGTAGTACGGGAGGTAGCGTGGTAGTAGTACTGGAGGTAGCGTGCATAGTAGTACGGGAGGTAGCGTGGTAGTAGTACGGGAGGTAGCGTGGTAGTAGTACGGGAGGTAGCGTGGTAGTAGTACGGGAGGTAGTGTGCGTAGTAGTACGGGAGGTAGCGTGCATAGTAGTACGGGAGGTAGCGTGGTAGTAGTACGGGAGGTAGCGTGGTAGTAGTACGGGAGGTAGCGTGGTAGTAGTACGGGAGGTAGCGTGCGTAGTAGTACGGGAAGTAGCGTGCGTAGTAGTACGGGAGGTAGCGTGCGTAGTAGTACGGGAGGTAGCGTGCGTAGTAGTACGGGAGGTAGCGTGGTAGTAGTACGGGAGGTAGCGTGCGTAGTAGTACGGGAGGTAGCGTGGTAGTAGTACGGGAGGTAGCGTGCATAGTAGTACGGGAGGTAGCGTGCGTAGTAGTACGGGAGGTAGCGTGCGTAGTAGTACGGGAGGTAGCGTGGTAGTAGTACGGGAGGTAGCGTGCGTAGTAGTACTGGAGGTAGCGTGGTAGTAGTACGGGAGGTAGCGTGGTAGTAGTACGGGAGGTAGCGTGCGTAGTAGTACGGGAGGTAGCGTGGTAGTAGTACGGGAGGTAGCGTGCGTAGTAGTACGGGAGGTAGCGTGGTAGTAGTACGGGAGGTAGCGTGCATAGTAGTACGGGAGGTAGCGTGCGTAGTAGTACGGAAGGTAGCGTGCATAGTAGTATGGGAGGTAGCGTGGTAGTAGTACGGGAGGTAGCGTGCGTAGTAGTACGGGAGGTAGCGTGCGTAGTAGTACGGGAGGTAGCGTGGTAGTAGTACGGGAGGTAGCGTGCGTAGTAGTACGGGAGGTAGCGTGGTAGTAGTACGGGAGGTAGCGTGGTAGTTGTACGGGAGGTAGCGTGCATAGTAGTACGGGAAGTAGCGTGCGTAGTAGTACGGGAGGTAGCGTGCATAGTAGTACGGGAGGTAGCGTGGTAGTAGTACGGGAGGTAGCGTGCGTAGTAGTACGGGAGGTAGATTGCGTAGTAGTACGGGAGGTAGCGTGGTAGTAGTACGGGAGGTAGCGTGGTAGTAGTACGGGAGGTAGCGTGGTAGTAGTCCGGGAGGTAGCGTGCGTAGTAGTACGGGAGGTAGATTGCGTAGTAGTACGGGAGGTAGCGTGGTAGTAGTACGGGAGGTAGCGTGGTAGTAGTACGGGAGGTAGCGTGGTAGTAGTACGGCAGGTAGCGTGCGTAGTAGTACGGGAGGTAGCGTGCGTAGTAGTACGGGAGGTAGCGGGCGTAGTAGTACGGGAGGTAGCGTGCATAGTAGTACGGGAGGTAGCGTGCGTAGTAGTACGGGAGGTAGCGGGCGTAGTAGTACGGGAGGTAGCGTGCATAGTAGTACAGGAGGTAGCGTGCGTAGTAGTACGGGAGGTAGCGTGCGTAGTAGTACGGGAGGTAGCGTGCATAGTAGTACGGGAGGTAGCGTGCATAGTAGTACGGGAGGTAGCGTGCATAGTAGTACGGGAGGTAGCGTGGTAGTAGAACGGGAGGTAGCGTGGTAGTAGTACGGGAGGTAGCGTGCGTAGTAGTACGGGAGGTAGCGTGCGTAGTAG
This sequence comes from Lamellibrachia columna, assembly GCA_963662155.1. Taxonomy (NCBI): domain Eukaryota; kingdom Metazoa; phylum Annelida; class Polychaeta; order Sabellida; family Siboglinidae; genus Lamellibrachia; species Lamellibrachia columna. The sequence continues at coordinate 66,732,002 of OY759262.1, forward strand.
TACGGGAGGTAGCGTGCATAGTAGTACGGGAGGTAGCGTGGTAGTAGTACGGGAGGTAGCGTGCGTAGTAGTACGGGAGGTAGATTGCGTAGTAGTACGGGAGGTAGCGTGGTAGTAGTACGGGAGGTAGCGTGGTAGTAGTACGGGAGGTAGCGTGGTAGTAGTACGGCAGGTAGCGTGCGTAGTAGTACGGGAGGTAGCGTGCGTAGTAGTACGGGAGGTAGCGGGCGTAGTAGTACGGGAGGTAGCGTGCGTAGTAGTACGGGAGGTAGCGTGCGTAGTAGTACGGGAGGTAGCGTGGTAGTAGTACGGGAGGTAGCGTGGTAGTTGTACGGGAGGTAGCGTGCATAGTAGTACGGGAGGTAGCGTGCGTAGTAGTACGGGAGGTAGCGTGCATAGTAGTACGGGAGGTAGCGTGGTAGTAGTACGGGAGGTAGCGTGCGTAGTAGTACGGGAGGTAGCGTGGTAGTAGTACGGGAGGTAGCGTGCATAGTAGTACGGGAGGTAGCGTGCATAGTAGTACGGGAGGTAGCGTGCATAGTAGTACGGGAGGTAGCGTGGTAGTAGTACGGGAGGTAGCGTGGTAGTAGTACGGGAGGTAGCGTGCGTAGTAGTACGGGAGGTAGCGTGCGTAGTAGTACGGGAGGTAGCGTGGTAGTAGTACGGGAGGTAGCGTGCGTAGTAGTAACGGGAGGTAGCGTGGTAGTAGTACGGGAGGTAGCGTGCGTAGTAGTACGGGAGGTAGCGTGCATAGTAGTACCGGAGGTAGCGTGCATAGTAGTACGGGAGGTAGCGTGCGTAGTAGTACGGGAGGTAGCGTGGTAGTAGTACGGGAGGTAGCGTGGTAGTAGTACGGGAGGTAGCGTGCGTAGTAGTACGGGAGGTAGCGTGCGTAGTAGTACGGGAGGTAGCGTGGTAGTAGTACGGGAGGTAGCGTGGTAGTAGTACGGGAGGTAGCGTGGTAGTAGTACGGGAGGTAGCGTGCGTAGTAGTACGGGAGGTAGCGTGCGTAGTAGTACGGGAGGTAGCGTGGTAGTAGTACGGGAGGTAGCGTGGTAGTAGTACGGGAGGTAGCGTGGTAGTAGTACGGGAGGTAGCGTGCGTAGTAGTACGGGAGGTAGCGTGCGTAGTAGTACGGGAGGTAGCGTGCGTAGTAGTACGGGAGGTAGCGTGCATAGTAGTACGGGAGGTAGCGTGGTAGTAGTACGGGAGGTAGCGTGGTAGTAGTACGGGAGGTAGCGTGGTAGTAGTACGGGAGGTAGCGTGCGTAGTAGTACGGGAGGTAGCGTGGTAGTAGTACGGGAGGTAGCGTGCGTAGTAGTACGGGAGGTAGCGTGGTAGTAGTACGGGAGGTAGCGTGCGTAGTAGTAACTGGAGGTAGCGTGGTAGTAGTACGGGAGGTAGCGTGCGTAGTAGTACGGGAGGTAGCGTGCATAGTAGTACCGGAGGAAGCGTGCATAGTAGTACGGGAGGTAGCGTTCTTAGTAGTACGGGAGGTAGCGTGGTAGTAGTACGGGAGGTAGCGTGGTAGTATTACGGGAGGTAGCGTGGTAGTAGTACGGGAGGTAGCGTGCGTAGTAGTACGGGAGGTAGCGTGCATAGTAGTACGGGAGGTAGCGTGGTAGTAGTACGGGAGGTAGCGTGGTAGTAGTACGGGAGGTAGCGTGCGTAGTAGTACGGGAGGTAGCGTGGTAGTAGTACGGGAGGTAGCGTGGTAGTAGTACGGGAGGTAGCGTGGTAGTAGTACGGGAGGTAGCGTGGTAGTAGTACGGGAGGTAGCGTGGTAGTAGTACGGGAGGTAGCGTGGTAGTAGTACGGGAGGTAGCGTGGTAGTAGTACGGGAGGTAGCGTGCGTAGTAGTACGGGAGGTAGCGTGCATAGTAGTACGGGAGGTAGCGTGGTAGTAGTACGGGAGGTAGCGTGGTAGTAGTACGGGAGGTAGCGTGCGTAGTAGTACGGGAGGTAGCGTGGTAGTAGTACGGGAGGTAGCGTGCGTAGTAGTACGGGAGGTAGCGTGGTAGTAGTACGGGAGGTAGCGTGCGTAGTAGTAACGGGAGGTAGCGTGGTAGTAGTACGGGAGGTAGCGTGCGTAGTAGTACGGGAGGTAGCGTGCATAGTAGTACCGGAGGTAGCGTGCATAGTAGTACGGGAGGTAGCGTGCGTAGTAGTACGGGAGGTAGCGTGGTAGTAGTACGGGAGGTAGCGTGGTAGTAGTACGGGAGGTAGCGTGCGTAGTAGTACGGGAGGTAGCGTGCGTAGTAGTACGGGAGGTAGCGTGCGTAGTAGTACGGGAGGTAGCGTGCGTAGTAGTACGGGAGGTAGCGTGCGTAGTAGTACGGGAGGTAGCGTGGTAGTAGTACGGGAGGTAGCGTGCGTAGTAGTACGGGAGGTAGCGTGCGTAGTAGTACGGGAGGTAGCGTGGTAGTAGTACGGGAGGTAGCGTGGTAGTAGTACGGGAGGTAGCGTGGTAGTAGTACGGGAGGTAGCGTGCGTAGTAGTACGGGAGGTAGCGTGCGTAGTAGTACGGGAGGTAGCGTGCGTAGTAGTACGGGAGGTAGCGTGCGTAGTAGTACGGGAGGTAGCGTGGTAGTAGTACGGGAGGTAGCGTGGTAGTAGTACGGGAGGTAGCGTGTGTAGTAGTACGGGAGGTAGCGTGCGTAGTAGTACGGGAGGTAGCGTGGTAGTAGTACGGGAGGTAGCGTGCGTAGTAGTACGGGAGGTAGCGTGCGTAGTAGTACGGGAGGTAGCGTGCGTAGTTATGCCTGTCACATGGAAGCACCAGGGAATCATTGCACGAATAGACGCCGGGTGTAGCGTCCAGTGTCCCTTCCTTGATGCTCGAAGCAGGCCTAGCTAAATCTCGACCATGTCCAGATAGGACGGCCAGAAGGTTGTCAGGCTCCCATTTCCAACTCGCAGGAATTCGATATAGACTTCAAACAGATGCATGATGCGGGCTCATTACTTGTTTGGGAGGATCTGCTTCAACGACGCTTGTTACACGTATAGACTTCAAACAGATGCATGATGCGGGCTCATTACTTGTTTGGAAGGACCTGGTTCAACGACGCTTGTTACACGTATAGACTTCAAACAGATGCATGATGCGGGCTCATTACTTGTTTGGGAGGACCTGCTTCAACGACGCTTGTTACACGTATAGACTTCAAACAGATGCATGATGCGGGCTCATTACTTGTTTGGGAGGACCTGGTTCAACGACGCTTGTTACACGTATAGACTTCAAACAGATCCATGATGCGGGCTCATTACTTGTTTGGGAGGACCTGCTTCAACGACGCTTGTTACACGTATAGACTTCAAACAGATCCATGATGCGGGCTCAATACTTGTTTGGGAGGACCTGCTTCAACGACGCTTGTTACACGTATAGACTTCAAACAGATCCATGATGTGGGCTCATTACTTGTTTGGGAGGACCTGGTTCAACGACGCTTGTTACACGTATAGACTTCAAACAGATCCATGATGCGGGCTCATTACTTGTTTGGGAGGATCTGCTTCAACGACGCTTGTTACACGTATTTGCAGAGGTTACTGATGGTCTCCAGTGTTTCAGCCACGTGGACCACGTGGACCACGGCGTTAGCGTGATTGACTTGCAACCGTGAGAGGAAACCTTTCCATGCCAGCTTGATGAGAGCCTCATATACTAACTTGTGGAGTCTGACTGCCAGGTGGTTGTACTTGATGAGAGCCTCATATACTAACTTGTGAAGTCTGACAGCCAGGTTGTACTTGATGAGAGCCTCATATACTAACTTGTGGAGTCTGACTGCCAGGTGGTTGTACTTGATGAGAGCCTCATATACTAACTTGTGAAGTCTGACAGCCAGGTTGTACTTGATGAGAGCCTCATATACTAACTTGTGGAGTCTGACTGCCAGGTGGTTGTACTTGATGAGAGCCTCATATACTAACTTGTGAAGTCTGACAGCCAGGTTGTACTTGATGAGAGCCTCATATACTAACTTGTGGAGTCTAACTGCCCGGCTGTACTTGATGAGAGCCTCATATACTAACTTGAGGAGTCTGACTGCCAGGCTGTACTTGATGAGAGCCTCATATACTAACTTGTGGAGTCTGACTGCCAGGTTGTACTTGATGAGAGCCTCATATACTAACTTGAGGAGTCTGACTGCCCGGCTGTACTTGGGACCATCCATCGCCCCAGAAATGGAGCCATCTGCAATAACATACACTGCGGAATACTCCAAGTTTGAAGATGATGATGGTTGTTTTAAACTTGTCAGGATGTTCAGTGCCACCTCAGCAGCCTTTGCCTATAGTGCATCGTCAAAAACAGACGATCTTTGTCAATTCTAAAGACCGTTTAATGTTAATGTGACTGGTTGAGCACCTCGTTGACAGTAGCCATTTGCGTCGCGGGAGCATTGACGGTGGGTAGGTAACCTGTCATCATTTCGAGTCAGGATGTTGAAGCCTGTCCAGCTGCTGGTCGACTGATCTCTGACATGCGAGGTTCTTCTCTCTGGCAGGTGCAACCACGGTTCTTGATGTCTGCTCTAAGTCTTGTATCTGCGGTGGCCAGGCTTGGGGGACATCACGGTTCTTGATGGCTGCTCTAAGTCTTGTATCTGCGGTGGCCAGGCTTGGGGGACATCACGGTTCTTGATGTCTGCTCTAAGTCTTGTATCTGCGGTGGCCAGGCTTGGGGGACATCACGGTTCTTGATGTCTGCTATAAGTCTTGTATCTGCGGTGGCCAGGCTTGGGGGACATCACGGTTCTTGATGTCTGCTCTAAGTCTTGTATCTGCGGTGGCCAGGCTTGGGGGACATCACGGTTCTTGATGTCTGCTCTAAGTCTTGTATCTGCGGTGGCCAGGCTTGGGGGACATCACGGTTCTTGATGTCTGCTCTAAGTCTTGTATCTGTGGTGGCCAGGCTTGGGGGACATCACGGTTCTTGATGTCTGCTCTAAGTCTTGTATCTGTGGTGGCCAGGCTTGGGGGACATCACGGTTCTTGATGTCTGCGGATGTGCTTCTTGGTTGAATCCTTCGTCTGGACTATACCTTCGTCTGGACAATGTCTGGACAATAGTTCATAGGCGCAACCAATCTAGATGAAACATCGGCCATCGCAATCACTTGGAGTTTGGCAAAAAAACTCATCCCTTATAAAGAGGAACAGTTCGTTGTATGAGTGATTTAGAGCAGCCTCATACTGAACTTCGTTCTCATGATGTTCGTTTGTAACATGGCTGGCAGTCTTTTCCTCTCTGGTGTATGATCGGTAGCATGACCTGTGGTAATGACCCTCAACAGCTAGTAGCATGACCTGTGGTAGTGACCCTCAGCAGCTAATAGCATGACCTGTGGTAGTGACCCTCAGCAGCTAGTAGCATGACCTGTGGTAGTGACCCTCAACAGCTACGAGGTCTCTGCTGACAATAACAAGCACTCGGCTATCCATTTTCTTCGTGGATCCTGATACTGGCTGCTCTTAACTCTCGACATTGTATGAGAGTCTCTCTTGTGTTCTGTCCTTTGAAAAATGTGTTTAGTTTCTCACAGAAGATGCACTTGTTCTCATAAACCGTCGACGAGTTCGATCCTTGTCTAGAGGACGACTTCCTAGAACTGTCATCGACGAGCTCGATCCTTGTCTAGAAGACGACTTCCTAGAACTGTCGTAGAAGAGCTCAATCATTGTCTAGAGGACGACTTCCTAGAACTGTCATCGACGAGCTCGATCCTTGTCTAGAGGACGACTTCCTAGAACTGTCGTAGAAGAGCTCAATCCTTTTCTAGAGGACGACTTCCTAGAATTGTCATCGACGAACTCGATCCTTGTCTAGAGGACGACTTCCTAGAACTGTCATCGTTGTCAGGCTCTTTACTGGTGTTTTGTTTTGCGATTATAGCGTCAAGGTGTTTCTTCATCGTGAAGATACTGCGATACTTCCGGTGGTACAGCACTGCTGGGATCCCCCTCTGGTAAGTCTTCGACCATGTCCAAAATTGGGGCATGTTGTCTCATCTGAGCTGCCTTCAACAAAGTTTTCCACGAGTCTATGGTTTGTGGCGACACCAACCTTGAGTCTATCTCTTCATCACGAGGCAGTCCATGCGGGCCGCTTTGGTGGCGAACTGCCGCTCCCCCCCACCAGTATCAATTTCTTTCAGGCAGTCTTCCGCACCTGCAACAAAAAATGGACTCAGCATGTAAATGCGTAAAAAATGATGGATAGAATTTATGATATTCAAATTATAAATAATTGTTTTAATTAAAAAAAATATTTTTCAAAAAAGAAAAGAAAACGGGTTACCAAAGAGTTAAACGGTATTTTGAATGAAAAGAAACATGCATTTCTAATTGGCGACACCACTAAAGTGAAAGAGATGAACAAAGTCTTCAGAAGTAAAGTTAAGTTAGCAAAATTAGAATACACAGACAAAGTGGACCGCAAACTGTTGTGTGACAATCTAAACGTGCTTGGCAGGGTCTCAATACAATGATGGGTAGGAAACAGCTACCAACACCCTTAGCATCAGATTACCCTTTTCTCTTGGTAAATGAAATGAACAAGTTTTATACCCGATTTGATACTCAGGATTTACATGCAGAATCTGATCACTTGCGCTTGCCGCGTGTATTTAGTCACGTGTGTTGAAAGTTTGTGCCGAGCAGCTGGGCCAGTTTTTCACTCGTCTATTTCAGCTGCTTTTAGATAATCATGTTATGCCTTGTTCATGGAAGATGTCAACTACCATTCCAGTGCCTACAATTCCAGGTGCTATTCACATGAAACATGTTCGTCCTGTGGCACTTACCACTGTTGTTGCCAAATGCATGGAGAGGATTGTTTGCGCTCAGCTGACTACTTCCGTGGCCGAGATGTCATAGACCCGTTAGCGTTCGCCTATAGGGCTAGAAGAGGAGGAAGCAAGTCTAACTATAGCCGCAAACCGCATCTCTCTAAAGTTAATAATCAATAAAGTGGTTTACGTAGCACGTGTTGGTGGTTTATATAAAAACACGTTATGCGCAACCAAAATGATAAAGTTACTCATTTGGAAAGATTATCACATATTTTTTTACTTATAGTGGTGGAAGAAATATTTTGCCAATAATTAAGTTTTGCCCCCCCCCAGGTGGTATATAATTGTCGGTAGTCAGACAAAAAATAATCGAGCAGCGTTTCTTAGTATTTGTTCTAATCGGTTAATTTCTGTTGCTGCGCTGTGTTCCATACTTCACTGGCACATTCAGCAGGGTGGTAGCTAGCGTTCTCTTCAGGAGACCAAGTGTGCGGCCGGCTTTGTTGGTAATTTTGGAGCAGTGATCGTTCCAGCTTAGGTCTTGTGATATGGTGACTCCTAGGTAATCATGTTTTGGGATGTGTTTTAACGGTTCACCCAGTAGTGTAAGTTGATGACGTTTATGGTTGTTTGCGCGTGATGATGAGGACTGCACACTTCTTCACATTGAAATCCATTAACCACATTTTGGGCCATTTAGTCAAGGTTTCTAAATCATTTCGTAACATCTCCTGGTTACTTATTTTCATGTAGAGAATGCTATCATCCGCAGAGTTTAATAATTGAATGTATGTTCTTTGATACTGTTTACGTAGAGAAGACATAAACTGGTGGACACCTGGTGGACACCTGGTGGACACCTGGTGGACACCTGGTGGACACCTGGTGGACACCTGGTGGACACCTGGTGGACACCTGGTGGACACCTGGTATAACGTTAGCCCAGGAAGAGCGAGTGCCATTAACTGGAACTAATCGTTTACCGTGTGAAAGGCAACTGTTAATCCAGCCAAGTGTTATTTGAGATGTGATAGTAGCTTAACAAATAGGTGTTGATGGGAGACTTTATTATAGGCTTTCGAAAAGTGAAGTAATATTACGTTTGTCTGTCCTCGTTTATAAGTTGTGTCACAGTGGAAAGGTAGTCCCTGAACCAGTGTTGCTCACTAATTAGGATGTTATTTGTTTTGAGATGTTAAATGACAAGACTTAGGATGATATGTTCCATGGTTTTACAAGACAGACATGTCACAGATATCTGGTAATTGTGTATCCAGCTGTGTTTAATTTATACATTGCCTGCATATTTAGAAACAATATGCATCATATGCACATTACTCAGAACAATACGACTTTGTAGTTACAGTTGTTAGCAGTAGTATGTATGTTTTCTATGACTGTTCCAAGATCTATATCAAATGTTTGCATAAGTTCCTTTGTATGGTACAAACACTTCGTGAAATCAGCAGTTGTACATGGTTTTTGGGGCATGAAGTTGTCGTTGCCACTGCCCAACCAAGACTTGACCGGGAAGTGCAAGGAACCATAAGTTGTCGTTGCCACTGCCCAACCAAGACTTGACTGGGAAGTGCAAGGAACCATAAGTTGTCATTGCCACTGCCCAACCAAGACTTGACTGGGAAGTTGTCATTGCCACTGCCTAACCAAGACTTGACTGGGAAGTGCAAGGAACCATAAGTTGTCATTGCCACTGCCCAACCAAGACTTGACCGGGAAGTTGTCATTGCCACTGCCTAACCAAGACTTGACTGGGAAGTACAAGGAACCATAAGTTGTCATTGCCACTGCCCAACCAAGACTTGACTGGGAAGTACAAGGAACCATAAGTTGTCATTGCCACTGCCCAACCAAGACTTGACCGGGAAGTTGTCATTGCCACTGCCTAACCAAGACTTGACTGGGAAGTACAAGGAACCATAAGTTGTCATTGCCACTGCCCAACCAAGACTTGACCGGGAAGTGCAAGGAACCATCAGTTGTCATTGCCACTGCCCAACCAAGACTTGACCGGGAAGTTGTCATTGCCACTGCCTAACCAAGACTTGACTGGGAAGTACAAGGAACCATAAGTTGTCATTGCCACTGCCCAACCAAGACTTGACCGGGAAGTGCAAGGAACCATAAGTTGTCATTGCCACTGCCCAACCAAGACTTGACTGGGAAGTGCAAGGAACCATAAGTTGTCATTGCCACTGCCCAACCAAGACTTGACCGGGAAGTGCAAGGAACCATAAGTTGTCATTGCCACTGCCCAACCAAGACTTGACCGGGAAGTGCAAGGAACCATAAGTTGTCATTGCCACTGCCTAACCAAGACTTGACTGGGAAGTGCAAGGAACCATAAGTTGTCATTGCCACTGCCCAACCAAGACTTGACCGGGAAGTGCAAGGAACCATAAGTTGTCATTGCCACTGCCCAACCAAGACTTGACCAGGAAGTGCAAGGAACCATAAGTTATCATTGCCACTGCCCAACCAAGACTTGACCAGGAAGTGCAAGGAACCATAAGTTGTCATTGCCACTGCCCAACCAAGACTTGACCGGGAAGTGCAAGGAACCATAAGTTGTCATTGCCACTGCCCAACCAAGACTTGACCAGGAAGTGCAAGGAACCATAAGTTGTCGTTGCCACTGCCCAACCAAGACTTGACTGGGAAGTGCAAGGAACCATAAGTTGTCATTGCCACTGCCCAACCAAGACTTGACCGGGAAGTGCAAGGAACCATAAGTTGTCATTGCCACTGCCCAACCAAGACTTGACCAGGAAGTGCAAGGAACCATAAGTTGTCATTGCCACTGCCCAACCAAGACTTGACTGGGAAGTGCAAGGAACCATAAGTTTTCATTGCCACTGCCCAACCAAGACTTGACTGGGAAGTGCAAGGAACCATAAGTTGTCATTGCCACTGCCCAACCAAGACTTGACCGGGAAGTGCAAGGAACCATAAGTTGTCATTGCCACTGCCCAACCAAGACTTGACTGGGAAGTGCAAGGAACCATAAGTTGTCATTGCCACTGCCCAACCAAGACTTGACCGGGAAGTACAAGGAACCATAAGTTGTCATTGCCACTGCCCAACCAAGACTTGACTGGGAAGTGCAAGGAACCATAAGTTGTCATTGCCACTGCCCAACCAAGACTTGACCGGGAAGTGCAAGGAACCATAAGTTGTCGTTGCCACTGCCCAACCAAATCTTGACCAGGAAGTGCAAGGAACCATAAGTTATCATTGCCACTGCCCAACCAAATCTTGACCAGGAAGTGCAAGGAACCATAAGTTATCATTGCCACTGCCCAACCAAGACTTGACCGGGAAGTGCAAGGAACCATAAGTTGTCATTGCCACTGCCCAACCAAGACTTGACTGGGAAGTGCAAGGAACCATAAGTTGTCATTGCCACTGCCCAACCAAATCTTGACCAGGAAGTGCAAGGAACCATAAGTTATCATTGCCACTGCCCAACCAAATCTTGACCGGGAAGTGCAAGGAACCATAAGTTGTCATTGCCACTGCCCAACCAAATCTTGACCAGGAAGTGCAAGGAACCATAAGTTATCATTGCCACTGCCCAACCAAATCTTGACCGAGAAGTGCAAGGAACCATAAGTTGTCATTGCCACTGCCCAACCAAATCTTGACCAGGAAGTGCAAGGAACCATAAGTTGTCGTTGCCACTGCCCAACCAAATCTTGACCAGGAAGTGCAAGGAACCATAAGTTATCATTGCCACTGCCCAACCAAATCTTGACTGGGAAGTGCAAGGAACCATAAGTTGTCATTGCCACTGCCCAACCAAATCTTGACTGGGAAGTGCAAGGAACCATAAGTTATCATTGCCACTGCCCAACCAAGACTTGACTGGGAAGTGCAAGGAACCATAAGTTATCATTGCCACTGCCCAACCAAATCTTGACCAGGAAGTGCAAGGAACCATAAGTTATCATTGCCACTGCCCAACCAAATCTTGACCAGGAAGTGCAAGGAACCATAAGTTATCATTGCCACTGCCCAACCAAATCTTGACTGGGAAGTGCAAGGAACCATAAGTTGTCATTGCCACTGCCCAACCAAATCTTGACCAGGAAGTGCAAGGAACCATAAGTTATCATTGCCACTGCCCAACCAAATCTTGACCGGGAAGTGCAAGGAACCATAAGTTGTCATTGCCACTGCCCAACCAAATCTTGACCAGGAAGTGCAAGGAACCATAAGTTATCATTGCCACTGCCCAACCAAATCTTGACCGAGAAGTGCAAGGAACCATAAGTTGTCATTGCCACTGCCCAACCAAATCTTGACCAGGAAGTGCAAGGAACCATAAGTTGTCATTGCCACTGCCCAACCAAATCTTGACTGGGAAGTGCAAGGAACCATAAGTTGTCATTGCCACTGCCCAACCAAATCTTGACTGGGAAGTGCAAGGAACCATAAGTTATCATTGCCACTGCCCAACCAAATCTTGACCGAGAAGTGCAAGGAACCATAAGTTGTCATTGCCACTGCCCAACCAAATCTTGACCAGGAAGTGCAAGGAACCATAAGTTATCATTGCCACTGCCCAACCAAATCTTGACCGAGAAGTGCAAGGAACCATAAGTTGTCATTGCCACTGCCCAACCAAATCTTGACCAGGAAGTGCAAGGAACCATAAGTTGTCATTGCCACTGCCCAACCAAATCTTGACTGGGAAGTGCAAGGAACCATAAGTTGTCATTGCCACTGCCCAACCAAATCTTGACTGGGAAGTGCAAGGAACCATAAGTTATCATTGCCACTGCCCAACCAAATCTTGACTGGGAAGTGCAAGGAACCATAAGTTATCACTGCCACTGCCCAACCAAATCTTGACTGAGAAGTGCAAGGAACCATAAGTTGTCATTGCCACTGCCCAACCAAATCTTGACTGGGAAGTGCAAGGAACCATAAGTTATCATTGCCACTGCCCAACCAAATCTTGACTGGGAAGTGCAAGGAACCATAAGTTGTCATTGCCACTGCCCAACCAAATCTTGACCAGGAAGTGCAAGGAACCATAAGTTATCATTGCCACTGCCCAACCAAATCTTGACCAGGAAGTGCAAGGAACCATAAGTTATCATTGCCACTGCCCAACCAAATCTTGACCGAGAAGTGCAAGGAACCATAAGTTGTCATTGCCACTGCCCAACCAAATCTTGACCAGGAAGTGCAAGGAACCATAAGTTGTCATTGCCACTGCCCAACCAAATCTTGACTGGGAAGTGCAAGGAACCATAAGTTGTCATTGCCACTGCCCAACCAAATCTTGACTGGGAAGTGCAAGGAACCATAAGTTATCATTGCCACTGCCCAACCAAATCTTGACCAGGAAGTGCAAGGAACCATAAGTTGTCATTGCCACTGCCCAACCAAATCTTGACTGGGAAGTGCAAGGAACCATAAGTTGTCATTGCCACTGCCCAACGAAATCTTGACTGGGAAGTGCAAGGAACCATAAGTTATCATTGCCACTGCCCAACCAAATCTTGACCGGGAAGTGCAAGGAACCATAAGTTATCATTGCCACTGCCCAACCAAATCTTGACCAGGAAGTGCAAGGAACCATAAGTTGTCATTGCCACTGCCCAACCAAATCTTGACTGGGAAGTGCAAGGAACCATAAGTTATCATTGCCACTGCCCAACCAAGACTTGACTGGGAAGTGCAAGGAACCATAAGTTATCATTGCCACTGCCCAACCAAATCTTGACTGGGAAGTGCAAGGAACCATAAGTTATCATTGCCACTGCCCAACCAAGACTTGACTGGGAAGTGCAAGGAACCATAAGTTATCATTGCCACTGCCCAACCAAATCTTGACCAGGAAGTGCAAGGAACCATAAGTTGTCATTGCCACTGCCCAACCAAATCTTGACTGGGAAGTGCAAGGAACCATAAGTTGTCATTGCCACTGCCCAACCAAATCTTGACTGGGAAGTGCAAGGAACCATAAGTTATCATTGCCACTGCCCAACCAAATCTTGACTGGGAAGTGCAAGGAACCATAAGTTATCATTGCCACTGCCCAACCAAGACTTGACTGGGAAGTGCAAGGAACCATAAGTTATCATTGCCACTGCCCAACCAAATCTTGACCAGGAAGTGCAAGGAACCATAAGTTGTCATTGCCACTGCCCAACCAAATCTTGACCAGGAAGTGCAAGGAACTATAAGTTATCATTGCCACTGCCCAACCAAACCTTGACCGGGAAGTGCAAGGAACCATAAGTTGTCATTGCCACTGCCCAACCAAGACTTGACCAGGAAGTGCAAGGAACCATAAGTTGTCGTTGCCACTGCCCAACCAAATCTTGACTGGGAAGTGCAAGGAACCATAAGTTATCATTGCCACTGCCCAACCAAACCTTGACCGGGAAGTGCAAGGAACCATAAGTTGTCATTGCCACTGCCCAACCAAGACTTGACCGGGAAGTGCAAGGAACCATAAGTTGTCATTGCCACTGCCCAACCAAGACTTGACCAGGAAGTGCAAGGAACCATAAGTTGTCGTTGCCACTGCCCAACCAAATCTTGACTGGGAAGTGCAAGGAACCATAAGTTATCATTGCCACTGCCCAACCAAGACTTGACTGGGAAGTGCAAGGAACCATAAGTTATCATTGCCACTGCCCAACCAAATCTTGACTGGGAAGTGCAAGGAACCATAAGTTATCATTGCCACTGCCCAACCAAGACTTGACTGGGAAGTGCAAGGAACCATAAGTTATCATTGCCACTGCCCAACCAAATCTTGACCAGGAAGTGCAAGGAACCATAAGTTGTCATTGCCACTGCCCAACCAAATCTTGACTGGGAAGTGCAAGGAACCATAAGTTGTCATTGCCACTGCCCAACCAAATCTTGACTGGGAAGTGCAAGGAACCATAAGTTATCATTGCCACTGCCCAACCAAATCTTGACCGGGAAGTGCAAGGAACCATAAGTTATCATTGCCACTGCCCAACCAAATCTTGACCAGGAAGTGCAAGGAACCATAAGTTGTCATTGCCACTGCCCAACCAAATCTTGACTGGGAAGTGCAAGGAACCATAAGTTATCATTGCCACTGCCCAACCAAGACTTGACTGGGAAGTGCAAGGAACCATAAGTTATCATTGCCACTGCCCAACCAAATCTTGACTGGGAAGTGCAAGGAACCATAAGTTATCATTGCCACTGCCCAACCAAGACTTGACTGGGAAGTGCAAGGAACCATAAGTTATCATTGCCACTGCCCAACCAAATCTTGACCAGGAAGTGCAAGGAACCATAAGTTGTCATTGCCACTGCCCAACCAAATCTTGACTGGGAAGTGCAAGGAACCATAAGTTGTCATTGCCACTGCCCAACCAAATCTTAACTGGGAAGTGCAAGGAACCATAAGTTATCATTGCCACTGCCCAACCAAATCTTGACTGGGAAGTGCAAGGAACCATAAGTTATCATTGCCACTGCCCAACCAAGACTTGACTGGGAAGTGCAAGGAACCATAAGTTGTCATTGCCACTGCCCAACCAAATCTTGACCAGGAAGTGCAAGGAACCATAAGTTGTCATTGCCACTGCCCAACCAAATCTTGACCAGGAAGTGCAAGGAACCATAAGTTATCATTGCCACTGCCCAACCAAACCTTGACCGGGAAGTGCAAGGAACCATAAGTTGTCATTGCCACTGCCCAACCAAATCTTGACCAGGAAGTGCAAGGAACCATAAGTTATCATTGCCACTGCCCAACCAAACCTTGACCGGGAAGTGCAAGGAACCATAAGTTGTCATTGCCACTGCCCAACCAAGACTTGACCAGGAAGTGCAAGGAACCATAAGTTGTCGTTGCCACTGCCCAACCAAATCTTGACTGGGAAGTGCAAGGAACCATAAGTTATCATTGCCACTGCCCAACCAAACCTTGACCGGGAAGTGCAAGGAACCATAAGTTGTCATTGCCACTGCCCAACCAAGACTTGACCGGGAAGTGCAAGGAACCATAAGTTGTCATTGCCACTGCCCAACCAAGACTTGACCAGGAAGTGCAAGGAACCATAAGTTGTCGTTGCCACTGCCCAACCAAATCTTGACTGGGAAGTGCAAGGAACCATAAGTTATCATTGCCACTGCCCAACCAAGACTTGACTGGGAAGTGCAAGGAACCATAAGTTATCATTGCCACTGCCCAACCAAATCTTGACTGGGAAGTGCAAGGAACCATAAGTTATCATTGCCACTGCCCAACCAAGACTTGACTGGGAAGTGCAAGGAACCATAAGTTATCATTGCCACTGCCCAACCAAATCTTGACCAGGAAGTGCAAGGAACCATAAGTTGTCATTGCCACTGCCCAACCAAATCTTGACTGGGAAGTGCAAGGAACCATAAGTTGTCATTGCCACTGCCCAACCAAATCTTGACTGGGAAGTGCAAGGAACCATAAGTTATCATTGCTACTGCCCAACCAAATCTTGACTGGGAAGTGCAAGGAACCATAAGTTATCATTGCCACTGCCCAACCAAGACTTGACTGGGAAGTGCAAGGAACCATAAGTTATCATTGCCACTGCCCAACCAAATCTTGACCAGGAAGTGCAAGGAACCATAAGTTGTCATTGCCACTGCCCAACCAAATCTTGACTGGGAAGTGCAAGGAACCATAAGTTATCATTGCCACTGCCCAACCAAATCTTGACCAGGAAGTGCAAGGAACCATAAGTTGTCATTGCCACTGCCCAACCAAATCTTGACTGGGAAGTGCAAGGAACCATAAGTTATCATTGCCACTGCCCAACCAAACCTTGACCGGGAAGTGCAAGGAACCATAAGTTGTCATTGCCACTGCCCAACCAAGACTTGACCAGGAAGTGCAAGGAACCATAAGTTGTCGTTGCCACTGCCCAACCAAATCTTGACTGGGAAGTGCAAGGAACCATAAGTTGTCATTGCCACTGCCCAACCAAATCTTGACCAGGAAGTGCAAGGAACCATAAGTTGTCATTGCCACTGCCCAACCAAATCTTGACTGGGAAGTGCAAGGAACCATAAGTTGTCGTTGCCACTGCCCAACCAAGACTTGACCGGGAAGCGCAAGGAACCATAAGTTGTCATTGCCACTGCCCAACCAAAACTTGACCAGGAAGTGCAAGGAACCATAAGTTGTCATTGCCACTGCCCAACCAAGACTTGACCAGGAAGTGCAAGGAACCATAAGTTGTCGTTGCCACTGCCCAACCAAGACTTGACCAGGAAGTGCAAGGAACCATAAGTTGTCGTTGCCACTGCCCAACCAAGACTTGACCAGGAAGTGCAAGGAACCATAAGTTGTCATTGCCACTGCCCAACCAAAACTTGACCAGGAAGTGCAAGGAACCATAAGTTGTCGTTGCCACTGCCCAACCAAATCTTGACTGGGAAGTGCAAGGAACCATAAGTTGTCATTGCCACTGCCCAACCAAATCTTGACCAGGAAGTGCAAGGAACCATAAGTTGTCATTGCCACTGCCCAACCAAGACTTGACCAGGAAGTGCAAGGAACCATAAGTTGTCATTGCTACTGCCCAACCAAGACTTGACCAGGAAGTGCAAGGAACCATAAGTTGTCATTGCCACTGCCCAACCAAGACTTGACCAGGAAGTGCAAGGAACCATAAGTTGTCGTTGCCACTGCCCAACCAAAACCCATAAGCAGTGGCTGCCTTTTCTCCCGTGCAACGCTGGGCAAACTTGCAGCCTATACTTTGGCTCCTTGGACAACGTTCTTTAATTTTCTTTATTAAACCCTCACATAAGTTAACTTATATTTTTATTCTATAAAAATCTTGAAAATGACTGAAAAATTGTCATCCCAAATTTTTAATATTGGTATTTTTGGCCTAATAACCACTGCATTGAGATTTTGTTATAAAAAAGTGACTGTCCATTGCCAACTTGCCATTATGCCTCTAAAACTGCCAACTCTAACAAACCATTGTAGACTGGGTTGGGCACATCGAGTATAACAGTTGTATGCTATGACAGTTATAACACTACCACATGTACTGTCATAGTCTTGCTTATCCGACTCTCGCTCGGCTTCGTGAATCCGCCGAGAAGAGAGTCTGGCAGCGGAGGCGTGGCCTTGGTGTTACCCGCTGTTGCTATTCCATTTTGTGCAGACGTTCCCGTGAAGCGCCAGCAGTCAATCAGCGTCATTATTGAGTTGCTACACAAATTTTTTTTGCCTGATTTAACTTTTCAGTCTTACAGTTGTATCAATATAATAAACGTTTGAAGTTAATTCAAATGGCATCATATAAACTGATAAAAGTTAACTCTTACTTAATGAATTACCCAAATGCCTGGATAACATCGTAGTTAGCTAATTATGTATGTGCCCAGAATCTGGGTGCATACATAATTTCCGTTATAATGAAAAGTACACATTGCTTCTAGGCGATGATGTGTGCGGCAAACGGTGGTACCACAGCATGGAGCCTGGATAATCGAGACTAGTACTGTCATCAAAACTACCAACAAAACAACGTCTGCAGCAAATATATTCACATTTGATGTACTATAAACTTACGTCCACACAACATTTTCTGAAACTATTTCTTTATTTCAAATAAAAAATATTTTTTTGCTCATTTTGCAGTATATAAAGTAGTAGATGTCTTCCAACAGAATTATACACAATGATCATGATTGAACAGTATAGTTTTGAAACAAACAAATCAACAGTACAGTGCATTTAGCCTCCCGCCACCACCCGTAATGTTATTAAGATTTAACAAGATTTGCCATCCAAGCCAAAGGCACAGATGGCAAGTGGACAAGGAAGTCATTGACTTATTGAGAGTCCAACAATGTTCATCTACTTATAACCCGCCCTCCTGAGATATGTGACAACCTTGTTTTTAAACATATTCACGCTGCTAGCAGTTAAGTTCATCAACGTTTTTTGTCCACAAGTTAACACATCACAGTCCAATATGATTCAATAGAACGTGTTAATCAATACTACACAAACATCACCAACAATACATAGACAAATATTAATTAAAAAAATTATTCACAATATTTCACAATAACATAACTGAATTTCTATATGTAAATTATATATATATATATATATATACATTATATATATATATATATATATATATATATATATATATATATATACATGTTATACATGTATATGATAGTCATGTAAATACAAGTATTGAATGTAAACAATTTAAGGTCACATGCAATTTTATAATCATAATTGTTAGCAAAATCCGTTTTATTATATTACCGTAACCTTTAAAAATTTGTCAGCCTTTTGAAAATCATCAAAAGCCTTAAAAATAATCTGCCTTCAACACCAGCTATAAGCACAAGGCACGTACACTTGTTCCCATTTAACACAACATAATATTTGTGCTTTCCGTGAATGTTGCTTCCTCAATGTAGACATTTCTTGTACTTATCTGGCACTCCGTCATAAAGACCTACAAACACAAGAGTTATCTGGAGTCTCCAGTCATCCAATACAGTCTCTGATGTAATGCCTGCACAGACAATGAACACATAGACCCAGTATAAAGACCTACAAACACAAGAGTTATCTGGAGTCTCCAGTCATCCAATACAGTCTCTGGTGTAATGCCTGCACAGACAATGAACACATAGACTCAGTATAAAGACCTACAAACACAAGAGTTATCTGGAGTCTCCAGTCATCCAATACAGTCTCTGATGTAATGCCTGCACAGACAATGAACACATAGACCCAGTAAAAAGACCTACAAACACAAGAGTTATCTGGAGTCTCCAGTCATCCAATACAGTCTCTGGTGTAATGCCTGCACAAACAATGAACACATAGACCCAGTATAAAGACCTACAAACACAAGAGTTATCTGGAGTCTCCAGTCATCCAATACAGTCTCTGATGTAATGCCTGCACAGACAATGAACACATAGACCCAGTATAAAGACCTACAAACACAAGAGTCATCTGGAGTCTCCAGTCATCCAATACAGTCTCTGATGTAATGCCTGCACAGACAATGAACACATAGACCCAGTATAAAGACCTATAAACACAAGAGTCATCTGGAGTCTCCAGTCATCCAATACAGTCTCTGATGTAATGCCTGCACATACAATGAACACATAGACCCAGTATAAAGACCTACAAACACAAGAGTCATCTGGAGTATCCAGTCATCCAATACAGTCTCTGATGTAATGCCTGCACAGACAATGAACACATAGACCCAGTATAAAGACCTATAAACACAAGAGTCATCTGGAGTCTCCAGTCATCCAATACAGTATCTGATGTAATGCCTGCACAGACAATGAACACATAGACTCAGTATAAAGACCTACAAACACAAGAGTCATCTGGAGTCTCCAGTCATCCAATACAGTCTCTGATGTAATGCCTGCACAGACAATGAACACATAGACCCAGTATAAAGACCTACAAACACAAGAGTCATCTGGAGTCTCCAGTCATCCAATACAGTCTCTGGTGTAATGCCTGCACAGACAATGAACACATAGACCCAGTATAAAGACCTACAAACACAAGAGTCATCTAGAGTCTCCAGTCATCCAATACACTCTCTGATGTAATGCCTGCACAGACAATGAACACATAGACCCAGTATAAAGACCTACAAACACAAGAGTCATCTGGTGTCTCCAGTCATCCAATACAGTCTCTGGTGTAATGTCTGCACAGACAATGAACACATAGACCCAGTATAAAGACCTACAAACACAAGAGTCATCTGGAGTCTCCAGTCATCCAATACAGTCTCTGATGTAATGCCCGCACAAACAATGAACACATAGACCCAGTATAAAGACCTACAAACACAAGAGTCACCTGGAGTCTCCAGTCATCCAATACAGTCTCTGATGTAATGCCTGCACAGACAATGAACACATAGACCCAGTATAAAGACCTACAAACACAAGTCATCTGGAGTCTCCAGTCATCCAATATAGTCTCTGATGTAATGCCTGCACAGACAATGAACACATAGACTCAGTATAAAGACCTACAAACACAAGTCATCTGGAGTCTCCAGTCATCTAGATGTAATGCTTGCACAGACAATGAACACAGACCCAGTATAAAGACCTACAAACACAAGAGTCATCTGGAGTCTCCAGTCATCCAATACAGTCTCTGATGTAATGCCAGCACAGACAATGAACGCATAGACCCAGTATAAAGACCTACAAACACAAGTCATCTGGAGTCTCCAGTCATCCAATATAGTCTCTGATGTAATGCCTGCACAGACAATGAACACATAGACTCAGTATAAAGACCTACAAACACAAGTCATCTGGAGTCTCCAGTCATCCAATACAGTCTCTGATGTAATGCTTGCACAGACAATGAACACAGACCCAGTATAAAGACCTACAAACACAAGAGTCATCTGGAGTCTCCAGTCATCCAATACAGTCTCTGGTGTAATGCCTGCACAGACAATGAACACATAGACCCAGTATAAAGACCTACAAACACAAGAGTCATCTGGAGTCTCCAGTCATCCAATACAGTCTCTGATGTAATGCCTGCACATACAATGAACACATAGACCCAGTATAAAGACCTACAAACACAAGAGTCATCTGGAGTCTCCAGTCATCCAATACAGTCTCTGGTGTAATGCCTGCACAGACAATGAACACATAGACCCAGTATAAAGACCTACAAAAACAAGAGTCATCTGGAGTCTCCAGTCATCCAATACAGTCTCTGATGTAATGCCTGCACAGACAATGAACACATAGACTCAGTATAAAGACCTACAAACACAAGAGTCATGTGGAGTCTCCAGTCATCCAATACAGTCTCTGGTGTAATGCCTGCACAGACAATGAACACATAGACTCAGTATAAAGACCTACAAACACAAGTCATCTGGAGTCTCCAGTCATCCAATACAGTCTCTGATGTAATGCCTGCACAGACAATGAACACACAGACCCAGTATAAAGACCTACAAACACAAGAGTCATCTGGAGTCTCCAGTCATCCAATACAGTCTCTGATGTAATGCCTGCACATACAATGAACACATAGACCCAGTATAAAGACCTACAAACACAAGAGTCATCTGGAGTATCCAGTCATCCAATACAGTCTCTGATGTAATGCCTGCACAGACAATGAACACATAGACCCAGTATAAAGACCTACAAACACAAGAGTTATCTGGAGTCTCCAGTCATCCAATACAGTCTCTGATGTAATGCCTGCACAGACAATGAACACTTAGACCCAGTATAAAGACCTACAAACACAAGTCATCTGGAGTCTCCAGTCATCCAATACAGTCTCTGATGTAATGCCTGCACAGACAATGAACACATAGACGCAGTATAAAGACCTACAAACACAAGAGTCATCTGGAGTCTCCAGTCATCCAATACAGTCTCTGATGTAATGCCTGCACAGACAATGAACACATAGACCCAGTATAAAGACCTACAAACACAAGAGTCATCTGGAGTCTCCAGTCATCCAATACAGTCTCTGATGTAATGCCTGCACAGACAATGAACACATAGACGCAGTATAAAGACCTACAAACACAAGAGTCATTTGGAGTCTCCAGTCATCCAATACAGTCTCTGATGTAATGCCTGCACAGACAATGAACACATAGACTCAGTATAAAGACCTACAAACACAAGAGTCATGTGGAGTCTCCAGTCATCCAATACAGTCTCTGGTGTAATGCCTGCACAGACAATGAACACATAGACTCAGTATAAAGACCTACAAACACAAGTCATCTGGAGTCTCCAGTCATCCAATACAGTCTCTGATGTAATGCCTGCACAGACAATGAACACATAGACCCAGTATAAAGACCTACAAACACAAGAGTCATCTGGAGTCTCCAGTCATCCAATACAGTCTCTGATGTAATGCCTGCACATACAATGAACACATAGACCCAGTATAAAGACCTACAAACACAAGAGTCATCTGGAGTATCCAGTCATCCAATACAGTCTCTGATGTAATGCCTGCACAGACAATGAACACATAGACCCAGTATAAAGACCTACAAACACAAGAGTTATCTGGAGTCTCCAGTCATCCAATACAGTCTCTGATGTAATGCCTGCACAGACAATGAACACATAGACCCAGTATAAAGACCTACAAACACAAGTCATCTGGAGTCTCCAGTCATCCAATACAGTCTCTGATGTAATGCCTGCACAGACAATGAACACATAGACGCAGTATAAAGACCTACAAACACAAGAGTCATCTGGAGTCTCCAGTCATCCAATACAGTCTCTGATGTAATGCCTGCACAGACAATGAACACATAGACCCAGTATAAAGACCTACAAACACAAGAGTCATCTGGAGTCTCCAGTCATCCAATACAGTCTCTGATGTAATGCCTGCACAGACAATGAATACATAGACGCAGTATAAAGACCTACAAACACAAGAGTCATCTGGAGTCTCCAGTCATCCAATACAGTCTCTGATGTAATGCCTGCACAGACAATGAACACATAGACTCAGTATAAAGACCTACAAACACAAGAGTCATGTGGAGTCTCCAGTCATCCAATACAGTCTCTGGTGTAATGCCTGCACAGACAATGAACACATAGACTCAGTATAAAGACCTACAAACACAAGTCATCTGGAGTCTCCAGTCATCCAATACAGTCTCTGATGTAATGCCTGCACAGACAATGAACACATAGACCCAGTATAAAGACCTACAAACACAAGAGTCATCTGGAGTCTCCAGTCATCCAATACAGTCTCTGATGTAATGCCTGCACATACAATGAACACATAGACCCAGTATAAAGACCTACAAACACAAGAGTCATCTGGAGTATCCAGTCATCCAATACAGTCTCTGATGTAATGCCTGCACAGACAATGAACACATAGACCCAGTATAAAGACCTACAAACACAAGAGTTATCTGGAGTCTCCAGTCATCCAATACAGTCTCTGATGTAATGCCTGCACAGACAATGAACACATAGACCCAGTATAAAGACCTACAAACACAAGTCATCTGGAGTCTCCAGTCATCCAATACAGTCTCTGATGTAATGCCTGCACAGACAATGAACACATAGACGCAGTATAAAGACCTACAAACACAAGAGTCATCTGGAGTCTCCAGTCATCCAATACAGTCTCTGATGTAATGCCTGCACAGACAATGAACACATAGACCCAGTATAAAGACCTACAAACACAAGAGTCATCTGGAGTCTCCAGTCATCCAATACAGTCTCTGATGTAATGCCTGCACAGACAATGAACACATAGACCCAATATCAACAGACTACAACCTGATCACCTATATCAGCAGACTACAACCTGATCACCTATATCAGCAGACTACAACCTGACCACCTATATCAGCAGACTACAACCTGACCACCTATATCAGCAGACTACAACCTGATCACCTATATCAGCAGACTACAACCTGATCACCTATATCAGCAGACTACAACCTGACCACCTATATCAACAGACTACAACCTGACCACCTATATCAGCAGACTACAACCTGACCACCTATATCAGCAGACTACAACCTGACCACCTATATTAGCAGACTACAACCTGATCACCTATATCAACAGACCTACAAACACAAGAGTCATCTGCAGTCTCCAGTCATCCAATACAGTCTCTGATGTAATGCCTGCACAGACAATGAACACATAGACCCAGTATAAAGACCTACAAACACAAGAGTCATCTGGAGTATCCAGTCATCCAATACAGTCTCTGATGTAATGCCTGCACAGACAATGAACACATAGACCCAGTATAAAGACCTACAAACACAAGAGTCATCTGGAGTATCCAGTCATCCAATACAGTCTCTGATGTAATGCCTGCACAGACAATGAACACATAGGCCCAGTATAAAGACCTACAAACACAAGAGTTATCTGGAGTCTCCAGTCATCCAATACAGTCTCTGGTGTAATGCCTGCACAGACAATGAACACATAGACCCAGTATAAAGACCTACAAACACAAGAGTTATCTGGAGTCTCCAGTCATCCAATACAGTCTCTGGTGTAATGCCTGCACAGACAATGAACACATAGACCCAGTATAAAGACCTACAAACACAAGAGTCATCTGGAGTCTCCAGTCATCCAATACAGTCTCTGATGTAATGCCTGCACAGACAATGAACACATAGACCCAGTATAAAGACCTACAAACACAAGAGTCATCTGGAGTATCCAGTCATCCAATACAGTCTCTGATGTAATGCCTGCACAGACAATGAACACATAGACCCAGTATAAAGACCTACAAACACAAGAGTCATCTGGAGTATCCAGTCATCCAATACAGTCTCTGATGTAATGCCTGCACAGACAATGAACACATAGACCCAGTATAAAGACTTACAAACACAAGAGTCATCTGGAGTATCCAGAACACATAGACCCAGTATAAAGCATATTCATGATCTTCCATTGTTTCATGGAATTAACTTCATTCCATATCATTTCTTTCAGAAACTTCATTCAGGAAAGCATTGAAAACATTCCATCCAGAATTTAGCTGGTAATATATATAAAAAAAAAATTACTAAGCACGCACGAGTGCACGCACGAGTGCACGCACGCACGCACGCATGCACGCACACTGGGCATTTACAGCCACATGACAGAGTGCTGCCCTAACTATTGGCCAGGCCAGTGACATAACTTACCTCTCTCTTCCAACACAGCCCTGCTGTAGAGTTTGTTGAAGGAACGCTGTCAACAAGAACACAACACGATTTGATTGCTACCTAGTACACACAACACACACATCTTAATCGATCTATTTAGCGTACATGCCACAATAAGTGTACATGCCACAATAAGTGTACATGCCACAATAAGTGTACATACCACAATAAGTGTACGTGCCACAATAAGTGTACGTGCCACAATAAGTGTACATGCCACAATAAGTGTACACGCCACAATAAGTGTACATGCCACAATAAGTGTACATGCTACAATAAGTGTACATGCCACAATAAGTGTACATGCCACAATAAGTGTACATGCTACAATAAGTGTACATGCCACAATAAGCGTAGGGGAAGGCAGTGTTAGTTGAGCCATTTTTCATTCTTTTTGATTGTCTAATCAAATAAGTCTAAATTGGTTTTACTCACTATGATTATTAGTAGATCATTTTATACCAAGATAATTATTATATCTAGCATGCATAGATAATTATATATAACTGATTCAAATAGGGCTAGTAAGCTGGCTCAACACTTGGGGTAAGTTGCGTAAATGCTTTATTTGTGTAATTTACGTAGGCCTTGTATACAAAATTCATAACACATCAGCCAGCACATCTACCCAATGGATACAACACATATCTGACAAGTCTACTTGCTTAATTAATAAGTCAACACACTTAATTAATATAGACTTATAGGCCAATCGCAACCAGTGTAACTAACTGCTAATATGTTGCCTTGTAGCTATCTGATGTCCCAAATTTCTCAGAAAAAATTAATTCTTTGATGTATTTTGGGGTAAAGAACACTCGTCTTCATTCTTAAACAGCTGCTCAACTAAACCTCCCTTGGGCTTTGGGTGGTTCAACAAGCCCCGTTTCGACAATTAAGCTTTTTTTAATTAACTTCTCATTAATGTGCGAAGTGATGTAAATAATCTTCTTCAATAAGTGTACATGCCACAATAAGTGTACATGCCACAATAAGTGTACATGCCATAATAAGTGTACATGCCATAATAAGTGTACATGCCATAATAAGTGTACATGCCACAATAAGTGTACATGCCACAATAAGTGTACAACCCACTTTTGTAATCAGCAGAATTCATTATTATTATTATCATTTCGTCTCCACCGATTTCATGGCTCAGCAACCTGATCACCTATATCAGCAGACTACAACCTGATCACCTATATCAGCAGACTACAACCTGATCACCTATATCAGCAGACTACAACCTGATCACCTATATCAGCAGACTACAACCTGACCACCTATATCAACAGACTACAACCTGATCACCTATATCAGCAGACTACAACCTGACCACCTATATCAGCAGACTACAACCTGATCACCTATATCAGCAGACTACAACCTGACCACCTATATCAGCAGACTACAACCTGATCACCTATATCAGCAGACTACAACCTGACCACCTATATCAGCAGACTACAACCTGACCACCTATATCAGCAGACTACAACCTGACCACCTATATCAGCAGACTACAACCTGATCACCTATATCAACATACTACAACCTGATCACCTATATCAGCAGACTACAACCTGATCACCTATATCAACAGACTACAATCTGATCACCTATATCAGCAGACTACAACCTGATCACCTATATCAACAGACTACAACCTGACCACCTATATCAACAGACTACAATCTGATCACCTATATCAGCAGACTACAACCTGATCACCTATATCAACAGACTACAACCTGATCACCTATATCAACAGACTACAACCTGACCACCTATATCAATATCAACCTGATCACCTATATCAACAGACTACAACCTGACCACCTATATCAACAGACTACAACCTGATCACCTATATCAACAGACTACAATCTGATCACCTATATCAACAGACTACAACCTGACCACCTATATCAACAGACTACAACCTGACCACCTATATCAACAGACTACAACCTGATCACCTAAATCAACAGACTACAACCTGATCACCTATATCAGCAGACTACAACATGATCACCTATATCAACAGACTACAACCTGACCACCTATATCAGCAGACTACAACCTGATCACCTATATCAGCAGACTACAACCTGATCACCTATATCAACAGACTACAATCTGATCACCTATATCAACAGACTACAACCTGATCACCTATATCAACAGACTACAACATGATCACCTATATCAGCAGACTACAACCTGATCACCTATATCAGCAGACTACAACCTGATCACCTATATCAACATACTACAACCTGATCACCTATATCAACAGACTACAACCTGATCACCTATATCAACATACTACAACCTGATCACCTATATCAACAGACTACAACCTGATCACCTATATCAACATACTACAATCTGATCACCTATATCAACAGACTACAACCTGATCACCTATATCAACAGACTACAACCTGATCACCTATATCAACAGACTACAACCTGATCACCTATATCAACAGACTACAACCTGATCACCTATATCAACAGACTACAACCTGATCACCTATATCAACAGACTACAACCTGATCACCTATATCAACAGACTACAACCTGATCACCTATATCAGCAGACTACAACCTGATCACCTATATCAACAGACTACAACCTGATCACCTATATCAGCAGACTACAACCTGATCACCTATATCAGCAGACTACAACCTGATCACCTATATCAACAGACTACAACCTGATCACCTATATCAACAGACTACAACCTGATCACCTATATCAACAGACTACAACCTGATCACCTATATCAACAGACTACAACCTGATCACCTATATCAACAGACTACAACCTGATCACCTATATCAACAGACTACAACCTGATCACCTATATCAACAGACTACAACCTGATCACCTATATCAACAGACTACAACCTGATCACCTATATCAACAGACTACAACCTGCCCACCTATATCAACAGACTACAACCTGATCACCTATATCAGCAGACTACAACCTGATCACCTATATCAGCAGACTACAACCTGATCACCTATATCAACAGACTACAACCTGATCACCTATATCAACAGACTACAACCTGATCACCTATATCAGCAGACTACAACCTGATCACCTATATCAACAGACTACAACCTGATCACCTATATCAGCAGACTACAACCTGATCACCTATATCAACAGACTACAACCTGATCACCTATATCAACAGACTACAACCTGACCACCTATATCAACAGACTACAACCTGATCACCTATATCAACAGACTACAATCTGATCACCTATATCAACAGACTACAACCTGACCACCTATATCAACCTGATCACCTATATCAGCAGACTACATCACCTATATCAACAGACTACAACCTGATCACCTATATCAGCAGACTACAACCTGATCACCTATATCAACAGACTACAACCTGATCACCTATATCAACAGACTACAACCTGATCACCTATATCAACAGACTACAACCTGATCACCTATATCAACAGACTACAACCTGATCACCTATATCAGCAGACTACAACCTGATCACCTATATCAACAGACTAAAACCTGATCACCTATATCAACAGACTACAACCTGATCACCTATACCAACAGACTACAATCTGATCACCTATATCAACAGACTACAACCTGACCACCTATATCAACAGACTACAACCTGACCACCTATATCAACAGACTACAACCTGATCACCTAAATCAACAGACTACAACCTGATCACCTATATCAGCAGACTACAACATGATCACCTATATCAACAGACTACAACCTGACCACCTATATCAGCAGACTACAACCTGATCACCTATATCAGCAGACTACAACCTGATCACCTATATCAACAGACTACAATCTGATCACCTATATCAACAGACTACAACCTGATCACCTATATCAACAGACTACAACATGATCACCTATATCAGCAGACTACAACCTGATCACCTATATCAGCAGACTACAACCTGATCACCTATATCAACATACTACAACCTGATCACCTATATCAACAGACTACAACCTGATCACCTATATCAACATACTACAACCTGATCACCTATATCAACAGACTACAACCTGATCACCTATATCAACATACTACAATCTGATCACCTATATCAACAGACTACAACCTGATCACCTATATCAACAGACTACAACCTGATCACCTATATCAACAGACTACAACCTGATCATCTATATCAACAGACTACAACCTGATCACCTATATCAACAGACTACAACCTGATCACCTATATCAGCAGACTACAACCTGATCACCTATATCAACAGACTACAACCTGATCACCTATATCAACAGACTACAACCTGATCACCTATATCAACAGACTACAACCTGATCACCTATATCAACAGACTACAACCTGATCACCTATATCAACAGACTACAACCTGATCACCTATATCAACAGACTACAACCTGATCACCTATATCAACAGACTACAACCTGATCACCTATATCAACAGATTACAACCTGATCACCTATATCAACAGACTACAACCTGATCACCTATATCAACAGACTACAACCTGACCACCTATATCAACAGACTACAACCTGATCACCTATATCAACAGACTACAACCTGATCACCTATATCAACAGACTACAACCTGATCACCTATATCAACAGACTACAACCTGATCACCTATATCAACAGACTACAACCTGATCACCTATATCAACAGACTACAACCTGATCACCTATATCAACAGACTACAACCTGATCACCTATATCAACAGACTACAACCTGATCACCTATATCAACAGACTACAACCTGATCACCTATATCAACAGACTACAACCTGATCACCTATATCAACAGACTACAACCTGATCACCTATATCAGCAGACTACAACCTGATCACCTATATCAACAGACTACAACCTGATCACATATATCAACAGACTACAACCTGATCACCTATATCACCAGACTACAACCTGATCACCTATATCAACAGACTACAACCTGATCACCTATATCAACAGACTACAACCTGATCACCTATATCAACAGACTACAACCTGATCACCTATATCAACAGACTACAACCTGATCACCTATATCAACAGACTACAACCTGATCACCTATATCAACAGACTACAACCTGATCACCTATATCAACAGACTACAACCTGATCACCTATATCAACAGACTACAACCTGATCACCTATATCAACAGACTACAACCTGACCACCTATATCAACAGACTACAACCTGACCACCTATATCAACAGACTACAACCTGATCACCTATATCAACAGACTACAACCTGACCACCTATATCAACAGACTACAACCTGATCACCTATATCAGCAGACTACAACCTGATCACCTATATCAGCAGACTACAACCTGATCACCTATATCAACAGACTACAACCTGATCACCTATATCAACAGACTACAACCTGATCACCTATATCAACAGACTACAACCTGATCACCTATATCAGCAGACTACAACCTGATCACCTATATCAACAGACTAAAACCTGATCACCTATATCAACAGACTACAACCTGATCACCTATATCAGCAGACTACAACCTGATCACCTATATCACCAGACTACAACCTGATCACCTATATCAACAGACTACAACCTGATCACCTATATCAACAGACTACAACCTGATCACCTATATCAACAGACTACAACCTGATCACCTATATCAACAGACTACAACCTGATCACCTATATCAACAGACTACAACCTGATCACCTATATCAACAGACTACAACCTGATCACCTATATCAACAGACTACAACCTGATCACCTATATCAGCAGACTACAACCTGACCACCTATATCAACAGACTACAACCTGATCACCTATATCAACAGACTACAACCTGACCATCTATATCAACAGACTACAACCTGATCACCTATATCAACAGACTACAACCTGATCACCTATATCACCAGACTACAACCTGATCACCTATATCAACAGACTACAACCTGATCACCTATATCAACAGACTACAACCTGATCACCTATATCACCAGACTACAACCTGATCACCTATATCAACAGACTACAACCTGATCACCTATATCAATAGACTACAACCTGATCACCTATATCAGCAGACTACAACCTGATCACCTGTATCAACAGACTACAACCTGATCACCTATATCAACAGACTACAACCTGATCACCTATATCAACAGACTACAACCTGATCACCTATATCAACAGACTACAACCTGATCACCTATATCAACAGACTACAACCTGATCACCTATATCAACAGACTACAACCTGACCACCTATATCAACAGACTACAACCTGACCACCTATATCAACAGACTACAACCTGATCACCTATATCAACAGACTACAACCTGATCACCTATATCAACAGACTACAACCTGACCACCTATATCAACAGACTACAACCTGATCATCTATATCAGCAGACTACAACCTGATCACCTATATCAACAGATTACAACCTGACCACCTATATCAACAGACTACAACCTGACCACCTATATCAACAGACTACAACCTGATCACCTATATCAACAGACTACAACCTGATCACCTATATCAACAGACTACAACCTGACCACCTATATCAACAGACTACAACCTGATCACCTATATCAGCAGACTACAACCTGATCACCTATATCAACAGACTACAACCTGACCACCTATATCAACAGACTACAACCTGACCACCTATATCAACAGACTACAACCTGATCACCTATATCAACAGACTAAAACCTGATCACCTATATCAACAGACTACAACCTGACCACCTATATCAACAGACTACAACCTGATCACCTATATCAACAGACTACAACCTGACCACCTATATCAACAGACTACAACCTGATCACCTATATCAACAGACTACAACCTGACCACCTATATCAACAGACTACAACCTGATCACCTATATCAACAGACTACAACCTGATCACCTATATCAACAGACTACAACCTGACCACCTATATCAACAGACTACAACCTGATCACCTATATCAACAGACTACAACCTGATCACCTATATCAACAGACTACAACCTGACCACCTATATCAACAGACTACAACCTGATCACCTATATCAGCAGACTACAACCTGACCACCTATATCAACAGACTACAACCTGATCACCTATATCAACAGACTACAACCTGACCACCTATATCAACAGACTACAACCTGATCACCTATACATCCTATACATAAAATAAATAAAACTATCAGATAAAAACCATTTCAGCAACATTAATGATACTAGTCTTTTAATCGAACGTACCACCCACAGCGCATGCGCACAGTCCACCACAAACTCCTGCGTTAGCCCAAGTTTGGGCTGTTTGGAGTAAACCACTTGAGAGACTTGAGAGATCAACATACTACAATCTGATCACCTATATCAACAGACTACAACCTGACCACCTATATCAACAGACTACAACCTGATCACCTATATCAGCAGACTACAACCTGATCACCTATATCAACAGACTACAACCTGATCACCTATATCAACAGACTACAACCTGATCACCTATATCAACAGACTACAACCTGATCACCTATATCAACAGACTACAACCTGATCACCTATATCAACAGACTACAATCTGACCACCTATATCAACAGACTACAACCTGATCACCTATATCAACAGACTACAACCTGACCACCTATATCAACAGACTACAACCTGATCACCTATATCAACAGACTACAATCTGATCACCTATATCACCTATATCAACAGACTACAACCTGATCACCTATATCAACAGACTACAACCTGATCACCTATATCAGCAGACTACAACCTGATCACCTATATCAACAGACTACAACCTGATCACCTATATCAGCAGACTACAACCTGATCACCTATATCAACAGACTACAACCTGATCACCTATATCAACAGACTACAACCTGATCACCTATATCAACAGACTACAACCTGATCACCTATATCAACAGACTACAACCTGATCACCTATATCAGCAGACTACAACCTGATCACCTATATCAACAGACTACAACCTGATCACCTATATCAACAGACTACAACCTGATCACCTATATCAACAGACTACAACCTGATCACCTATATCAGCAGACTACAACCTGATCACCTATATCAACAGACTACAACCTGATCACCTATATCAACAGACTACAACCTGATCACCTATATCAACAGACTACAACCTGATCACCTATATCAGCAGACTACAACCTGATCACCTATATCAACAGACTACAACCTGATCACCTATATCAACAGACTACAACCTGATCACCTATATCAACAGACTACAACCTGATCACCTATATCAGCAGACTACAACCTGATCACCTATATCAACAGACTACAACCTGATCACCTATATCAACAGACTACAACCTGATCACCTATATCAACAGACTACAACCTGATCACCTATATCAGCAGACTACAACCTGATCACCTATATCAGCAGACTACAACCTGATCACCTATATCAACAGACTACAACCTGATCACCTATATCAACAGACTACAACCTGATCACCTATATCAGCAGACTACAACCTGATCACCTATATCAACAGACTACAACCTGATCACCTATATCAACAGACTACAACCTGATCACCTGTATCAACAGACTACAACCTGATCACCTGTATCAGCAGACTACAACCTGATCACCTATATCAGCAGACTACAACCTGATCACCTATATCAACAGACTACAACCTGATCACCTATATCAACAGACTACAACCTGATCACCTATATCAACAGACTACAACCTGATCACCTATATCAACAGACTACAACCTGATCACCTATATCAACAGACTACAACCTGATCACCTATATCAACAGACTACAACCTGATCACCTATATCAGCAGACTACAACCTGATCACCTATATCAACAGACTACAACCTGATCACCTATATCAACAGACTACAACCTGATCACCTGTATCAACAGACTACAACCTGATCACCTGTATCAGCAGACTACAACCTGATCACCTATATCAGCAGACTACAACCTGATCACCTATATCAACAGACTACAACCTGATCACCTATATCAACAGACTACAACCTGATCACCTATATCAACAGACTACAACCTGATCACCTATATCAACAGACTACAACCTGATCACCTATATCAACAGACTATGCAGTGCTCTGGTAGCTTCAGCCCAGTCCAGTCACTTCATTGAATCACTTGCCAGTCACTTCCGTAGGCACTCAGTCTAGATGTGTACTACTTGAATGTTTGCGAGCACATGGTTGGCAGTATGTCTGTCTTTTAGAATGGATAATGCACATCTGTCATGTTTGCCTTCCACACCAACTTCTACAAATGTTTGACTCATAATTCCTTTTCAGCAGATTCTTCTTTTCGTGTCCCTCCCACAAGGTGTTGCCACTTTATGGCACGTCTTCGCCCGGTCCGTGGCAGTGGCCGGGTCTTCCGGTGTACAAGGATCGTCCAGCAGCCGGCAGCAGAGGAGGTGGGACATTGTCTGTTCAGAGGAGGTGGGACATTGTCTGTTCAGAGGAGGTGGGACATTGTCTGTTCAGAGGAGGTGGGACATTGTCTGTTCAGAGGAGGTGGGGCATTGTCTGTTCAGAGGAGGTGGGACATTGTCTGTTCAGAGGAGGTGGGGCATTGTCTGTTCAGAGGAGGTGAGGGATTGTCTGTTCATAGGAGGTGGGACATTGTCTGTTCAGAGGAGGTGGGACATTGTCTGTTCAGAGGAGGTGGGACATTGTCTGTTCAGAGGAGGTGGGACATTGTCTGTTCAGAGGAGGTGGGACATTGTCTGTTCAGAGGAGGTGGGACATTGTCTGTTCAGAGGAGGTGGGGCATTGTCTGTTCAGAGGAGGTGGGACATTGTCTGTTCAGAGGAGGTGGGGCATTGTCTGTTCAGAGGAGGTGAGGGATTGTCTGTTCATAGGAGGTGGGGCAATGTCTGTTTAGAGGAGGTGAGGGATTGTCTGTTCATAGGAGGTGGGGCATTGTCTGTTCAGAGGAGGTGGGGCAATGTCTGTTTAGAGGAGGTGGGGCATTGTCTGTTTAGAGGAGGTGGGGCAATGTCTGTTCAGAGGAGGTGGGGCAATCTCTGCGTCTCATCAATGTAGTGCCAGCTCCTCATGTTGGTCTTTGCTTGGCCGCCTCCGGTTGAGTGAACGCCAGTAGGGCCATGGTTGGTCAGACCCTGCTGGCAGGGATTCAGCTGGTTGGTCAGACCCTGCTGGCAGGGATTCAGCTGGTTGGTCAGACCCTGCTGGCAGGGATTCAGCTGGTTGGTCAGACCCTGCTGGCAGGGATTCAGCTGGTTGGTCAGACCCTGCTGGCAGGGATTCAGCTGGTTGGTCAGACCCTGCTGGCAGGGATTCAGCTGGTTGGTCAGACCCTGCTGGCAGGGATTCAGCTGGTTGGTCAGACCCTGCTGGCAGGGATTCAGCTGGTTGGTCAGACCCTGCTGGCAGGGATTCAGCTGGTTGGTCAGACCCTGCTGGCAGGGATTCAGCTGGTTGGTCAGACCCTGCTGGCAGGGATTCAGCTGGTTGGTCAGACCCTGCTGGCAGGGATTCAGCTGGTTGGTCAGACCCTGCTGGCAGGGATTCAGCTGGTTGGTCAGACCCTGCTGGCAGGGATTCAGCTGGTTGGTCAGGCCCTGCTGGTAGGGATTCAGCTGGTTGGTCAGACCCTGCTGGTAGGGATTCAGCTGGTTGGTCAGACCCTGCTGGTAGGGATTCAGCTGGTTTGTCAGACCCAGCTGGCAGGGATTCAGCTGGTTGGTCAGGCCCTGCTGGCAGGGATTCAGCTGGTTGGTCAGACCCTGCTGGCAGGGATTCAGCTGGTTGGTCAGGCCCTGTTGGTAGGGATTCAGCTGGTTGGTCAGACCCTGCTGGTAGGGATTCAGCTGGTTGGTCAGACCCTGCTGGTAGGGATTCAGCTGGTTGGTCAGACCCTGCTGGTAGGGATTCAGCTGGTTGGTCAGACCCTGCTGGTAGGGATTCAGCTGGTTGGTCAGACCCTGCTGGCAGAGATTCAGCTGGTTGGTCAGACCCTGCTGGCAGGGATTCAGCTGGTTGGTCAGACCCTGCTGGTAGGGATTCAGCTGGTTGGTCAGACCCTGCTGGCAGAGATTCAGCTGGTTGGTCAGACCCTGCTGGCAGGGATTCAGCTGGTTGGTCAGACCCTGCTGGTAGGGATTCAGCTGGTTGGTCAGACCCTGCTGGTAGGGATTCAGCTGGTTGGTCAGACCCTGCTGGCAGGGATTCAGCTGGTTGGTCAGACCCTGCTGGTAGGGATTCAGCTGGTTGGTCAGACCCTGCTGGTAGGGATTCAGCTGGTTGGTCAGGCCCTGCTGGTAGGGATTCAGCTGGTTGGTCAGACCCTGCTGGTAGGGATTCAGCTTGTTGGTCAGACCCTGCTGGTAGGGATTCAGCTGGTTGGTCAGACCCTGCTGGCA
This sequence comes from Lamellibrachia columna, assembly GCA_963662155.1. Classification (NCBI taxonomy): domain Eukaryota; kingdom Metazoa; phylum Annelida; class Polychaeta; order Sabellida; family Siboglinidae; genus Lamellibrachia; species Lamellibrachia columna. The sequence continues at coordinate 66,768,191 of OY759262.1, forward strand.
GGAATTCAGCTGGTTGGTCAGACCCTGCTGGTAGGGATTCAGCTGGTTGGTCAGACCCTGCTGGTAGGGATTCAGCTGGTTGGTCAGACCCTGCTGGTAGGGATTCAGCTGGTTGGTCAGACCCTGCTGGTAGGGATTCAGCTGGTTGGTCAGGCCCTGCTGGCAGGGATTCAGCTGGTTGGTCAGGCCCTGCTGGTAGGGATTCAGCTGGTTGGTCAGACCCTGCTGGCAGGGATTCAGCTGGTTGGTCAGACCCTGCTGGCAGGGATTCAGCTGGTTGGTCAGACCCTGCTGGCAGGGATTCAGCTGGTTGGTCAGACCCTGCTGGTAGGGATTCAGCTGGTTGGTCAGACCCTGCTGGCAGGGATTCAGCTGGTTGGTCAGACCCTGCTGGTAGGGATTCAGCTGGTTGGTCAGACCCTGCTGGTAGGGATTCAGCTGGTTGGTCAGACCCTGCTGGTAGGGATTCAGCTGGTTGGTCAGACCCTGCTGGTAGGGATTCAGCTGGTTGGTCAGACCCTGCTGGTAGGGATTCAGCTGGTTGCAATCCCATTTTGATGACTGTTGATGTTTCTTGCAGTCGTGTTTCCCACATTTCCAGTCTGCTGTTGCTGGGCGATGAGTTCAGCGGTTTTGTGAAGTTCAGCAAACCTTTCCGTGACTTTAATTGGCTCATAGCAGATATGTGGTTGTATAGTTGGTGTTTTGTGTCTGCCGCTTGTCTTGGTCTTTCTGTGCGACTAGCAACAGTCCGCCTGATGTCCGGTGGAGCTAGGCCTAGGCTGTCTATGTTGGTAGAAGCTAGGCCAGCCAGCAGATGTAGGCCGTCTATGTTGGTAGAAGCTAGGCCAGCCAGCAGATGTAGGCCGTCTATGTTGGTAGAAGCTAGGCCAGCCAGCAGATGTAGGCCGTCTATGTTGGTAGAAGCTAGGCCAGCCAGCAGATGTAGGCCGTCTATGTTGGTAGAAGCTAGGCCAGCCAGCAGATGTAGGCCGTCTATGTTGGTAGAAGCTAGGCCAGCCAGCAGATGTAGGCCGTCTATGTTGGTAGAAGCTAGGCCAGCCAGCAGATGTAGGCCGTCTATGTTGGTAGAAGCTAGGCCAGCCAGCAGATGTAGGCCGTCTATGTTGGTAGAAGCTAGGCCAGCCAGCAGATGTAGGCCGTCTATGTTGGTAGAAGCTAGGCCAGCCAGCAGATGTAGGCCGTCTATGTTGGTAGAAGCTAGGCCAGCCAGCAGATGTAGGCCGTCTATGTTGGTAGAAGCTAGGCCAGCCAGCAGATGTAGGCCGTCTATGTTGGTAGAAGCTAGGCCAGCCAGCAGATGTAGGCCGTCTATGTTGGTAGAAGCTAGGCCAGCCAGCAGATGTAGGCCGTCTATGTTGGTAGGTTTCAGGCAGCCCCTTATGATGCGGCAGCGGTCATGTAGGGCAGAGTTAAGCTTGTTTGCATGTGTTGATCTTGCCCATACAGCACATGTATATTCGGCAGCAGAATACCAAAGGTCAAGGCCACTGGATCTTAGCATTGGTGCTCTGCTTCCCCATTTAGAGTTGGCAAGTTTGTGGATGATTTTGTTTCGTGCATTCACCTTCTGTTTGGTGTTACACATGTGTGTTTTGTAAGATAGTGTTCTGTCAAGATGGACACCAACATACACTGCTGTTGACGTTTTGTCGAGTCCAGTACCGTTCCAGGTAACAGTTAGTTCGTGCTCAATGTCTCTGTTCCTCAGATGGAAAGCACACACCTGGGTCTTGGATGGGTTTGCGCGTAGTTGATTCAGCTTGTAGTATGTTATCATAGTTCCTAACGCTGATGTAAGTGTTGCTTCGATTTTGTTGAAGTCTGCGCTGGGAAGTTATACACAAGTCATCAGTATAAATGAAGCTGCAAGTTTCAAGGTGGATAGGTTGATCGTTGGCACCAGTATACTTCCCTGAAGTAACCCGTTTCGTAGTCTTCGCCATCTGCTCTTTTTTCCATCCAGTACTACAAAAAATTACATACTAGGTCGACAGTCATCTCTAACACTTTGTCGAGGAGGCATCGGTGGTTGATGGTGTCATATGCTGATGATAGATCGACGAAGACTGCTCCGGTGATTAGTTCTCTTTCAAAGCCATCTTCAATGTGTTCAGTCAGATTGAGCAGCTGGCCCATGCACAATTTTTCTGGATGGAATGCAGTCTGCTCTAGGATGATTTTGCTGTCAAGATGTTCGGCGAGCCAGTTTAAAATCAGTTGCTCAAGCAGCTTGTAGGTGTGGCACAGCAGGGAGATGGGTCTAAACTCTTCGCCTTGGATGAGTCTTTCTCTGGTTTCAGGGCTATTTTCTTTGCTTTGTGCCAGAGCTTGGGGATTTTGTTGCTATTGACGCAGTTGTTGAAGAAACATAGCAGCCAATCCCTGGCCTTTGGTCCAAAATGTTTGATGAGTTCTGTTTGGATGTCGTCTAGACCTGTTGCCTTGCTGTTCTTCAGTGTGCTGATACCGGCTTCGATTTCGGTTTAATTGAAGTCTTGTACTGGGTCATTGGGGTATCGTTTTCGATCAAGACGTGCTTTGGGCTGTTTGTTTTAAGCAGATGGTAACCACAAATGGTTGATCAAAATGTGTACCTGGAGAGATTTGCTTTCTCAACAGATGCCATGTTCTGTTTACCAGAAGATGTGGTGCCATCTGGTGACCAGGTGTAGAATAAATGAAAACTAGCATATTCTACACCAAATGGCATCACTTTGAGAATGTGTTTTCAAGCATTTCATGATACCCTTAAAACAGTATCAATATTTGTGAGTGAAATAGTTTTCAAAATTTCAAACTTTAAAACATCAATATTTCAAGAAAACCAATGGCTAGTGAACATGGCTAACAAGTCAATACAGACTGGAAGCCACAAGTGAACTGTCTGTGACACTGTTACCTGTCCAGAGTCACACAGGGCTGTGACAATTGTGTGTCCTGGTCCCATCATTTCTGCCACCTTGCAGGCCGCCGACACATTCATCCCTGAAGACCCTCCAACAAACAGCCCGTCCTCATTCAACAGCCGCAGGGACTACAACAGATCATCCTCATTCAACAGCCTCAAGAACTACAATAGATCACCTTCATTCAACAGCCTCATGGACTACAACAGATCACCCTCGTTGAACAGTCTCAGGAACTACAACAGATCACCCTCATTCAACAGCCTCATGGACTACAACAGCTCACCCTCGTTGAACAGCCTCAGGAACTACAACAGATCACCCTCATTCAACAGTCTCATGGACTACAACAGGTCACCCTCGTTGAACAGTCTCAGGAACTAAAACAGATCACCCTCATTCAACAGCCTCATGGACTACAACAGATCACCCTCGTTGAACAGCCTCAGGAACTAAAACAGATCACCCTCATTCAACAGCCTCATGGACTACAACAGGTCACACTCGTTGAACAGTCTCAGGAACTAAAACAGATCACCCTCATTCAACAGCCTCATGGACTACAACAGATCACCCTCATTCAATAGCCTCATGGACTACAACAGATCACCTTCATTCAACAGCCTCATGGACTACAACAGATCACCCTCATTCAACAGTCTCATGGACTACAACAGTTTTTATTTAGATGTCAAAATTCACATTCCAAAAAACTAGATTTAGTTTAATCTGTCACTATCAGTCTGTCACCAACTGTCATTATGCCCTCAACTGTCACTAGCTGTCACCAACTCACCGTGTTGACAATGTCCTGGTCAGCAACATACAGTGCCTCATCAATTGGGGCTCCTTCCAAGTTCTTTGTGATGCGGGCTTGGCCGACGCCCTCCGCTATACCCCGCCCCTCGGAGGGCTCCAGCTTGCCGTGCTTGAAGTAGTTGTACAACATACTGCCCTGAAACCAACCGGACTCTTTACATAAGAAGGATTCTAACATTATGAGACACATAACAAAATGTAATGTTAATATATATAAATTCTTTGATTTCATTAAAATGCTGCTGGTGCTCACTTTGAAACTGGTGATAATCTGCTGTATTTGAATTGTAAGCACAAGTGTACAGGCAGTAACTGTTACCTGAGAAGTACAGTAGTTGCACAAGAACTACTGAGACAGATAGATGTGGACACTTACCGGGGGGTCAACAAGGAAGGCCTTCACGTTGGAGTTCTGTTCCTTTAGATATGTGCTCACTCCTGGAGGAGATAAAACATGGCCAAGACTAGAACACTGCAGAAACAAGGCAGGTTACAAGATGCCATAAAACACCACAGATGCTTCAAGTGACCCCTGCAGTAACCACGTACATGATGTACACGTACATGATGTACACGTTCATGATGTACACGTACATGATGTACACGTACATGATGTACACGTAATTATGCATTGCACACATTAATGCAGTTATTATTTCGGTAACTGTCAGATTCTGTAAAGCATTATCAAATTCAAATCCCATATCGAGTTATTACAGCATATGACACTTCTGCTGTAAAAACACCCAAAACACATGGTTCAATAAGACAGAAGAGAAGATAACATGGAGAAAGGAAGGACAGAGAAAGCAAAGATGGAGAAAGCAAGGACGGAGAAAGGAAGGACAGAGAAAGGAAGGATGGAGAAAGGAAGGAGGGAGAAAGGTAGGACAGAGAAAGGATGGAGGGAGAAATGAAGGACGGAGAAAAGAAGGATGGTGAAAGGAAGGAGGGAGAAAGGAAGGAGGGAGGAAGGAAGGACAGAAAAGGGAAGGAGGGAGAAAGGAAGAACGGAGAAAGGAAGGACAGAGAAAGGAAGGACAGAGAAAGGATGGAGGGAGAAAGGAAGGACGGAGAAAGGAAGGATGGTGAAAGGAAGGAGGGAGAAAGGAAGGAGGGAGGAAGGAAGGACAGAAAAGGGAAGGCGGGAGAAAGGAAGGACGGAGAAAGGAAGGACAGAGAAAGGAAGGATGGAGAAAGGAAGGAGGGAGAAAGGTAGGACAGAGAAAGGATGGAGGGAGAAAGGAAGGATGGAGAAAGGAAGGATGGTGAAAGGAAGGAGGGAGAAAGGAAGGAGGGAGAAAGGAAGGAGGGAGGAAGGAAGGACAGAAAAGGGAAGGAGGGAGAAAGGAAGGACGGAGAAAGGAAGGACAGAGAACAGAAGGATGGAGAAAGGAAGGAGGGAGAAAGGAAGGAGGGAGAAATGAAGGAGGGAGAAGGATGTAGAAACTGATACCTGCGAGAGTTCCACCGGTGCCTGTGCCAAACACGACCGCGTCAACAGTGCCATCTGACAAACATACACCTCAACTTGTACACATCTGTACAACTTGATACTTCAACAATAGTTGTTCCTGTATATACAACTGTACAATTTGTACATATACCTGTACAATGACTGCTCAATTACATACAACTGCACACTTTATACAGATACCTTTACAATGACTGCTCATATAAATACAACTGTACAATGTGTACATATACAATGACTGTTCATGTACATACCACTGTACAATTTATACATATACTTGTACCATGACTGCTCATGTACATACAACTGTACAACTTGTACAGACACATGTACATGGGTTGAAGGGTAAGATTATGCCATACCTGTGTCGTGCCAGATTTCTGGGCCCGTTGTCTCATAGTGAGACCTTTTGTTAGCGAGATTGTCAAACTGATGGGTCCAATAAGCGTTGTCCATGCTCTCTGCCAGGGCTGCTGCCTGGAAACATCACATGACCACAACATATACCTTACCTTATGATAGATACCTTATGACGATTCTGATCAGAGGATCCAGATAATTTCCGGTTCCAGTAGTTATTGTTAAAGGAGATTCATAGTCGTACATTATTGCCTGGGTAGACCAGAATTTGTCTAGTTTGTTTTTAAATGAGTTTATTGATCTAGCTTGTATTAGAGTTTGGGAGACTATTCCATGGTTCAGCCACTCTAAGAGGGAATAAATTTTTTTCTTAAATTTATTTTCGCTCTTTGGGTAAATAATTTAAGAGAGCGTCCTCTATTTCCTGATCTTAGTGACACATCCTCCCATTTGAGAAAATAAAGGCAATGAAAGATAATAAATCACTGGGAGTGGATGGAATTCCTCCAAAACTACTAATGGAAACAGTAGAACAAATCAGTATACTACTTGCAAGAGTGTTCAACTTATCATTAAAAGAGGGAGTTGTTCCTTTTGAATGGAAAGAAGCAAACAACATACTATTATTTAAAAAGGGTTCGAGAAATAAGTCAGAGAATTACAGACCAGTGAGTTTAATGTCAGTGATTTGTAAATTATTATAAAGGTTAATTAAAGACCATATGGTGGAATTCCTTGTTAGGCATAAATTATTAAATTTATCTCAAAAAGCGAGGTCATGCTTAACAAATATGTTGTTTTTTGGAAGAAATCACTAAGTGGATAGACGAGGGATCGCCAGTAGATATTATCTACTTAGATTTTCAGAAAGCTTTTGACAAAGTGCCACATCAAAGATTACTTCTTAAATTAAAAGCCGATGGTATTGGGGATGGCATAATTGACTGGACAGAACAATGGCTGACTGACAGAAGACAACGTGTTTTAGTAGATGTGCAGGTTTCAAATTGGAAATCAGTTTTGAGTGGGGTACCACAAGGATCAGTATTAGGACCTTTATTATTCTTAATATATATCAATGACTTGGACGACAATATAACAAGTAACGTACTCAAATTTGCAGATGACACAAAAGTGTTTAGAAAGGTTAACACTGATGGTGATCAACAACATTTACAAAACGATCTAGACAGATTAGTGAAATGGTCTGACAAATGGCAGATGTTGTTCAATTTTGGGAAATGTAAATGTCTACATACAGGACATGGGAACTTGGATGTAAACTGTAAAATGGGAGATACTGTTCTGGGTACTACTGTAAAAGAAAAGGACTTAGGAGTTACAATAAGTGCTGATATGAAAGTTTCAGAGCAGTGTGGTATTGCAGCTTCTAAGGGTAATCAAATTCTTGGGTTGATTAGAAAAAACATAACATACAAGGATAAAAAGCTAATTATACCTGTGTGTAAAGCAATAGTTAGACCTCATTTATAATACTGTATACAAGCATGGAGACCATATCGTAAGAAGGATATAGATACGCTTGAACGCATACAAAGGAGAGCAACTAAAATGATTCCAGAACTGAGAGACCTTCGTTATGAAGAACGCCTCAAAGAATGTGGTTTAATAACTCTAGAGACAAGGAGGTTAAGAGGAGATCAGATTGAAGTTTTTAAGGTATTGAATGGGTATGAAAATATTGATAGAAATATATTTCTTCAACCATCCTGCACAAATTCTTGACTTTATACTAACTTGGCCCTTTCATCAACTTTATACTAACTTGGCCCTTTCATCAAGGCAACTCAAATAAACACAGAGTCGCCCTGGGTATCGCTCTTCATTTCTGTAAATAAACCACTCCGATTTACCCCCCAGACTCAGTCCCTTTCTCCCAGCACTGCCTAGATCCCTGGCACAACACAATATTATATAAAAATATAAAAGCATTAAAAATAGTTACTCCAACTCAGTCTTAAAGTAGACATAAAATAAATAAAACTCAAGTAGCCAGGTTATGACTGAGTGGATGACTGTTAATGATGACGTATGGTTATGCACAGGGTGTAAAAAAATGTCAAAGGACATAACTACAAATTGTTGGAATGCGAGTACTGTGATAAACATTACTGCATTACTGCGTTGCTAGGGGTTCTTCTTTCCTTTGTTTACTTTAATATGGCGGGAAAATTTTATTTCAAAGTTAAAGTTATTTTTGCAATCCTAGAGAGTAGAAGTTATTTAATTTTTGGTACTGTTAACAGTATCTAGTTTGACTTGTGTTATAAGTCAAACTATTAGTTAAAGAACTTTGAATGGTTAGTTTAGGATTAGGATTTTGGGTAGCTGTTGCTACGTATGCTTGTGCACCTGAACCGGAAACATCGGCCAAGGTCAAGATAATAACAAAAGTAATGGTGAACATTTCTCAGGTTAGTTTGTTTTTATGTCAAAATGATTTTTTTTACATATCCAAAACTTGGTTTTACCATGTAGAAATGTTCATTGTCTTATTAAGACAACTTCATCAGTACTTCATTAGTACTGATGAAGTCGCCTTGATAAGTTCAGGTATAAGTACATTGTACAGGTATATGTCACGACAACTTCATTAGTACTTCATAAAGGCTGATGAAGTCACCTTGATAAGTTCAGGTATAAGTACATTGTACAGGTATCTGTCACGACAACTTCATTAGAACTTCATAAAGGCTGATGAAGTCACCTTGATAAGAAGATGACAATTTCTACATTGTAAAATAAGTTGGATATAATAATTTCAACAACAAAAGTATATTTAACTTTGATCCACAACAAACAGTCTAGTATGACCTTTAGATTTCACCAATATTGGTTCAATGTGAGAATGAATATACAATTGACTGACTAAAGTAATAAACTCAACAAACTCAACCTAGACCTAAAACAACAGGTCAATGTGACCTTCGTTTATAATACAGGTCAGTGTGTCCTTGAGAGATATGACAGATGACTGAGACCTGATTGTTGTAGTTGGCGGGGTCTGTCCAGGGCGCCCCAGGCACAGGGCGGACTTCTGCCCCCAGCGTCCGCAGCAGGTCTATCTTCTCCTGAAACACATGCATTGGCTGTGAGAAGTAGTTCTTCTTTTTAGAAATAGGGGTATCAGGGCCAGGGCACCAGAGGGGGACCACGAGTGGTATCAGGGCCAGGGCACCAGAGGGGGACCACGAGGGGTATCAGGGCCAGGGCACCAGAGGGGGACCACGAGTGGTATCAGGGCCAGGGCACCAGAGGGGGAACACAAGGGGTATCAGGGCCAGGGCACCAGAGGGGGACCACGAGTGGTATCAGGGCCAGGGCACCAGAGGGGGACCACAAGGGGTATCAGGGCCAGGGCACCAGAGGGGGACCACGAGTGGTTTCAGGGCCAGGGCACCAGAGGGGGACCATGAGAGGTATCAGGGCCAGGGCACCAGAGGGGGACCACGAGTGGTATCAGGGCCAGGGCACCAGAGGGGGACCACAAGGGGTATCAGGGCCAGGGTGCCAGAGGGGGACCACGAGGGGTATCAGGGACAGGGCACCAGAGGGGGACCACGAGTGGTATCAGGGCCAGGACACTAGAGGGGGACCATGAGTGGTATCAGGGCCAGGGCACCAGAGGGAGACCACAAGGGGTATCAGGGCCAGCGCACCAGAGGGGGATCACGAGTGGTATCAGGGCCAGGGCACCAGAGGGGGACCACAAGGGGTATCAGGGCCAGGGCACCAGAGGGGGACCACAAGGGGTATCAGGGCCAGGGCACCAGAGGGGGACCACAACGGGTATCAGTGCCAGGACACCAGAGGGGGACCATGAGAGGTATCAGGGCCAGGGCACCAGAGGGGGACCACAAGGGGTATCAGGGCCAGGACACCAGAGGGGGACCATGAGAGGTATCAGGGCCAGGACACCAGAGGGAGACCACAAGGGGTATCAGGGCCAGGACACCATGAGGCAACAGATGTGGTCCAACTATGTGGCAAACAGGTCAAGATTGAAGCTTGAAGTTAAGGTTTATTAAATAAGATAAGAAAAAAACGTTTGTATAGCGCCGTAAATCTAGATAAATCCATTCGGAGGCACTTAAAATACATTTATATGCAAAACATTGATAAGTTACGTAAATGATGATAAATTAATTCAGATAGAAGAGAATATATTAAATTAAAAGAATAAGTTATATAGAAGATAGTTATTAAAGATATATTATAATAAATAAGTAAAAACATGGCGTAAAATTGATATAAAAACATGTAAAGATAATAAAAAATTAATATTAAATATAATTAAGTATTGAACAAGCAAAAAATAATAATAAGTGGTGCTTATGATGCATATGCAACCTGGAAGAGATGCGTTTTTAGGAGTCTTTTGATAGTCACAAGGCAAGAGACTGTCTTCATCTCGCTTGGAAGTGCATTCCACATTCGTGGAGCAGAAACTGAGAAAGTTCTGTCGCCATATTGGCTACGAGATGGCGGCACATACAAGTCATTGTTTGTAGCTGAACGCAACACTCAAGTAGCTTGTTGTCTGTGGAGTAGGTCAGTTATGTAAGCTGATGCCAGTCTGTGTTGAGCATGAAACGTCAGTAGCAGAATGAATGCGTTGCTTCATGGGAAGCCCGTGCAGTTTCTTGAGTACCGGTGTGATGTGGTCCCATCTGTGGCAGAGGACCAACAGCTGAGCAGCAGCATTTTGCACTGTTTGCAGCTTGTTGATCAGGCAATCAGGGATGCCGTGTAGGAGACAGTTCGTATAGTCAATTCTCGATATGACAGCTTTCTGTGTTAGGCATGATCGGATCAACACGATATTCCTCAGATGATAGTAGGCTATGCAGCAGGTGTACTTTACGTGACAGACCATCGATATTTCAGAGTCGAATATAGCACCAATGTTTCTGGCAGTAGGACTTGGCGTTATGTCACAGTCACCGATTTTGATCACGGTGATGTTATGTTTCGCTTGATTGTTTTGTGGTGCTAACACAAGTGTTTTGTGGTGCTAACACAAGTGTTTTGTGGTGCTAACACAAGTGCGACCGTTTTGTCATCATTCACTTTTAATAGATTTGCAACCATCCACACGCGGACATCATTGATGCAATGCTCAATTCTGCGAATTGACAACAGTCTGTTGGTTTCATCAGTCATCTCAAATTTTATATATAGCTGGGCATCATCAGTGTAGAGATGGAAGCTCAACTTGTGTCGTCTGATGATGTCACCAATAGGAGCTGTGCACATAGAGAACAGTAGAAGCCCCAGCGCTGAACCTTGACAGACGCCGCAAATGACCCTGCTTTTGCTGGAAGTGCCACCTGGTACATTTACTGACTGCCACCTGTCAGATAGATATGATCTTTTGCTGGAAGTGCCACCTGGTACATTTACTGACTGCCACCTGTCAGATAGATATGATCTTTTGCTTGAAGTGCCACCTGGTACATTTACTGACTGCCACCTGTCAGATAGATATGATCTTTTGCTGGAAGTGCCACCTGGTACGTTTACTGACTGCGACCTGTCAGATAGATATGATCTTTTGCTGGAAGTGCCACCTGGTACATTTACTGACTGCGACCTGTCAGATAGATATGATCTTTTGCTGGAAGTGCCACCTGGTACATTTACTGACTGCCACCTGTCAGATAGATATGATCTTTTGCTGGAAGTGCCACCTGGTACATTTACTGACTGCGACCTGTCAGATAGATATGATCTTTTGCTGGAAGTGCCACCTGGTACATTTACTGACTGCGACCTGTCAGATAGATATGATCGCATCCACATCAGTGCAGGACCAGACATTCTGAAGCGTTGTTCTAATCGGCTGAGTAGATTTTCATGGTCGACTGTGTCAAAGGCAGCCGACATGTCAAGTAGTACCAGGATAACGCCATGCCGCCGGTCTAGCACCTCAAGGATGTCATTCTGAACCAAAACTAATGTAGTTTCCGTAGAATGATGTGATTTGTATGCTAACTGGTAGCGTTCGAGAAGACTTGTCAGTCAAGTGCTTGATCAGACAGTGTGTAACGTATCTTTCAAGTAGCTTAGACACAAAAGGCAGATTTGAAATTGGTTGATAACAGTTCATATTGTTATGATCAAGATTTGCTTTCTTAAGCACAGGGATTACGTTGGCATGTTTCAGGCAGCGTGGAACAACACTAGATGCAATTGATGAGTTGATGAGTCATGTTAGGAAAGGTATTAGGAAAGGTATCACTGACATCTTTCAGCAGCCATGTCAGTAAGGGGTCGAGCAAGTACCATCAATAAAGCTCTTAAGTGTTAAAGTACAAGAATTACACAAACTTTGTAGCTAGCAGTAGTTGTAACAAACATTGACGTGACAACCAACCTACGACATGATCAACCAACCTGCGACATGATCTCAGGTATGAAGAAGATACATTTGAAGCCCATAGAGTTAGCCATGTAAGCCAGTCCAATGCCTGTGTTGCCAGCCGTGCCTTCAATGATGGTACCACCGGGACGCAGCTTGCCTGCAACAGTGTAACATCATGACGTGTAACACGCAACATGCAACAGCGTAACAGCATGACATGTGTAACATGGAACAGTGTAACATCATGACATGTGTAACATGCAACAGTGTAACATCATGACGTGTAACATGCAACAGTGTAACATCATAACATGTGTAACATACAACATGTAACATCATGACATGTGTAACATGCAACATGTAACATCACAACATGTGTAACATGCAAAAGTGTAACATCATGACATGTGTAACATGCAACATGTAACATCATGACATGTGTAACATGGAACAGTGTAACATCATGACATGTGTAACATACAACATGTAACATCATGACATGTGTAACATACAACATGTAACATCATGACATGTGTAACATACAACATGTAACATCATGACATGTGTAACATACAACATGTAACATCATGACGTGTAACATGTAACAGTGTAACATTATGACATGTGTAACATACAATATGTAACATTATGACATGTGTAACATGTAACAGTGTAACATTATGACATGTGGAATGTGCACTGATCTTTTTGATAATATATTCTAAAAATACACACACGTCATGCATTAAAAATACAAGTAAAACATAAATATACATTTCATGCATTAAAAGGATACAACTGATTAATCCAATAATTAATCATTGGACTTCATAATAGTAGATACCAATATGAAAATAATCCACAAATAGTGGATTTTTTTCCGACTGCTGTAGATGGCATAAAAGGCTAATATAATTACTGTAATCAACCTATTAAGCATATATGCCCTAATTAGCGTAGGAGAAGGCAGTGTTAGTTGAGCCATTTTTCATTCTTTTTGATATCTATGAAATGATCATATTCATAAGTAAAAATTGTTTTACTCACATAAACTATAGTTATTAATAGATCATTTTACATCTTTACCCCAAAATACATCAAGGAACTAATTTTCCCAATTTGTTTTCAAGAGTACTGTACTGTACTGTACTGTACTGTACTGTACTGTACTGTACTGTACTGTACTGTACGCTTATTATGTCAAATACGGTGTGTGGATGACAGTGTACGTTCATTAAATGTTCATTTGATTGCAGATGATTCATGGGTACAAGACATGGAGGGTGTCCCGAAAGTGACTTACCACTGCTGATGGCTTTCTTGATGAGGTAGAGAGTGGGTCGATGTAACTAGAGTGACTTACCACTGCTGATGGCTTTCTTGATGAGGTAGAGAGTGGGTCGATGTAACTAGAGTGACTTACCACTGTTGATGGCTTCCTTGATGAGGTAGAGAGTGGGTAGATGTAACTAGAGTGACTTACCACTGTTGATCGTGGGGTGATCAAACTTGCCAAATGTTCAAAGCGACCACAGTGGGATTTGAAACCGGGTTCTCTCAACTGAGAATCCGGCCTTCTAACTGGTATGCCATCACGCCCCACGCCCTGATGGCTTTCTTGATGAGGCAGAGAGTGAGTTGATGTAACTAGAGTGACTTACCACTGTTGATGGCTTCCTTGATGAGGTAGAGAGTGGGTCGATGTAACTAGAGTGACTTACCACTGTTGATGGCTTCCTTGATGAGGTAGAGAGTACGTTGATGTAACTAGAGTGACTTACCACTGTTGATGGCTTCCTTGATGAGGTAGAGAGTGGGTCAATGTAACTAGAGTGACTTACCAGTGCTGATGGCTTTCTTGATGAGGTAGAGAGTGGGTCAATGTAACTAGAGTGACTTACCACTGCTGATGGCTTCCTTGATGAGGTATAGAGCGGGTCGATCCTTGACAGAACCTCCGCCATTCAAGTATTCAGCCTTGGCCAGAATCTCACAACCTGGAACAAGTAATCCGTGTCTTGGCTTGTCTCTGTGTCACGTCCAAACCCATGGTGTATTTCAGTTTGCAGACAATAAACACATATCTCAATCATGATCAATATAGTTTATACATAATTAAAAATATGCATTAAAACACTAACAAGTTTTTGAGCAATGAATTTTGTAAATATCAGCTACATTTTCCTAACTTTCAAAGTGGCTAAAGGGAATAAAAACAATGATTCCTTGAAATCATAATATATTACATCTTGCAGTATATTTCCATTTCCACACCACCGAAAAAATCATTAGAATGATAACTAGAACACTATCAAAATAATACAGTCGTGTCAAAACAAAAGAATGACTAGAACACTATCAAAAAATTAGTACTGTAGGGTCAAAACAAAAAGAATGACTAGAACACTATCAAAATAATACGATCATGTCAAAATGCAATTTCTCCAAATATGGTAAGGTCACATTCCACATGGGATGAGTAGTTCTGTGAATAATAAAGTAAGCTAAAGGCATTTCTCATGGATGTGTGATGAGATATGTTGTCTAAGCAGATGTGTGTTGAGATATGTTATCTAAGCAGATGTGTGTTGAGATATGTTGTCTAAGCAGATGTGTGTTGAGATATGTTGTTTAGGCAGACGCTACTGCTGCATGTGTGACATAATTTTTTATGGCTCTGACTTGGGCATCCTGGGGCTCTCACCTGTTTCATCACTCATTTGATTCAGTCGCACCAATGGTGTTCTAAAACACAAACAAAAGGTGTCCTAAACACAAACAAAAGGTATCCTAAAACACCAAAAAATATCATAAAACACCAAAAAAAAATTTCATAAAACACAAACAAAAGATGTCATAAAACAATAACCAAAGGTGTCTTAAAACACAAACCACAAGTGTCCTAAAACACAAACAAAAGGTATCCTAAAACACAAAGTGCCCTAAAACATGAACCAAAGGTGGCAGAGTTCCACAGAAGCCTATGAATACATCATTAATGTTCTTCCTCTTTGCCAAAACAGTTTTGTATCAATAAGATGCACTGGACCCTGCTTGACAGACTTGTTGGTAATGGTTTTGGGCCTATGCACTTATAAGAGTTACTGAAACGTAACCACTTGCAACTAAAATTAAGAATATCACGCCAGTGGTTTATTAGTAAAACCTTGTTGAACACAGAGCATCTTAATTTCATGGGCCACGCCATACTGTTAGATAACCCTACATCACGGGTGGTGTAGTTTGGCAATATTCACTTGCCATGCAAATGAAAATATATTTGTATAAATCTATTCCTATACATGTTATTTGTATCCAAACTCAACTTATATAATATATTTTGGCCTTTGTTTATGAAACAAGTCCTCGAGCTGACATAACAGCTCCATTGGTTCTGTGTACTGGCAATGCTTAATATGCCACGCGATAGTCTAGGTTACCCCATTTCATAAAACTGTGCATGTGTTAATCAGTCGCGCTGGTTAACATGTCAGCCCTCAGTTAACCGGAGAACTGATCACCTACTGAGTAAACCACTGGCGTGGCATTCCTGATTTTAGTTGTACAAAGTTAAATTATGATCTGTTTTAGGTGCATTGCCCGAAAAGCATGACTTTAAGTAGTGCACTGCATAGATACACTGTATAACTCACCCTCCTGTCAGTCCCATGAAGCCTGACTTGACACGACTGGCCTTCTGTGGCACACACAAATAACAAGATTAACAATATATGTGGATATCTGAATAAATTATTATCTTCCATCAAAATATATTTTACTATAACTCAATGAAATATCATGTTTTACAGATGTATTGTTATATGTACAAACAATATTGGTAATGTTAAAGCAAAGGCATGTCACCGAATTATGGTTATCTAACATTGTCATTAGGAGTGGTGAACAGAACTGGGTCAGTGGGTGGGGCGCCATATACTTCCAGGGGTTCCCACATTGGGGGTGGGGAACGGAACTAGGTGGGGGGACACCATGTAGTTCCAGGAACAAGAATGGGCTGCTTGGAGTAAAACTACTTGAGACTTTCAAGAATCTAGTTTCAAGACCCAGCTTGCAGCTGTCATTTCAGTTGGTCAAGCCAGGGCCGCCGACGCATGTTTTGTTACGCAATGCATGTCGTTCAAACAAATCGTTTGCCTGCATGTGTACAGCTACCGGTTACATTTCGATGTTGCATGGCTTACATGAGATACGCATCGCAGTGGAATAGCTCTCAAGCCGCAAAAGATCGGCACCATTTGCACCAGACCGCCAAACTTTTGTGAAGCCATGTTTTCGTGGTGTTTGTGTCACGTGAAATGTACGCCGCTGCTTTCATTTAACAAGATTGGCGATCTTTTACTTTCTCACCTAACCATGAAAACGACCACATAGAGCGCCCAAACTTCTCCTCTTATATCTACTATACATATACACATGTCACGTGGTCAAAAAAGTACATTTACTTTTTCAAAACGATTTTTTTTTTACAAAAGATTAAAAGCAAAACATCGCTATCTCCCACGGCGCCTACACGTAGCACCAAGGCTACCGTAAAATCGATGCATATGACAAAGCGTTTATAAAACAATTTCAAATAAATGTACATTTTAGTTTTGTACTATAACGTTCGATGTGCACGAGCTGATATATTGCGCAATTTGATGTTTAATATGATATTTCATTGTTAATAAATACAATTTGTTTATTTTTCATATGCTAAAATAGCATTATAGAGTTTGTGGTAAGCTAAAAATCTACAATAAGCAATTTTTAATATCAACAATTATTATTATTATTATTATTATCATCAATAGCTGTTGCCTTTCCAAAATGTCTGTTCACCGCATATCAACACCAATTTCATGTTGTGTGCTGTACTTTGTCAGTACTTGGGCACAAGGAAATGAAGGTATGCAACCCTAACCGTAGCTAACCCCATCTCTAGCTAACCACATCCCTGGCTTACCCCATAGCTAACCCCGTCCCTAGCTAACCATAACCCTGAGGTGGTTTACATAAGATATAATCATTCCCATAGGCACAGGTTGATAGGAAAAGTGAACAGTTTGCTTGGAAAAGGCAGACAACAGTAGCAATCACGAACAGCATGGTACAGATCGGATGCCAAAATGGAAAGTTTGCGAAAATTAGGGGGTATGACACCAGTATGTGACGGAACAGGTAGCCATTTTGAACTAGAACGGTCATTGGTGACATTTGTGTTGTGGCCCAGTGCGTTAGCAACATTGTGTAACAAATTTGGACAGAATAGTTGTATTCTGGTTGTCTGACACCCACTGGAAGCACTGCGTAGATCAGCATTTTCAAATCTGGCCGCGACTGGCATCTGGTCATGTGATACCCCTTTATGGTGGCGTATCGAAATCAAGCCGTTCGCGTTGTATCTTATCAACTAGAAGTATGAAAGCAGTCACATAAACAATAACATTTGACAAACCTGACACATTGGAATTTACCCTAAATCCTGTTAAATGTGAAAAAATGTAAGTTTTCTTACAAAGTATATGTCATGTTTGGTTTAAAATGAAGCAATTATATAAATACTAATTTGAAAATAAACTCATTAGTATATTCAAAGGGACAGTAAGCAGGCTTCATTGGTTCGCAATGCTCTGTAAATCTAGTGTACATGATTTGTGATTTATCAAGTGTCAAAATCTACCTATAATTAAATTATATGTGACTGGTTTTCAGCTAATAATACGGGCAAAGCATTGTTTAGACATAGCTGTCAAACAAATAATAATGAATTGACAAGCAGGAGTGTTCCATAATGTGTCTAAATATACATTGTGCCGCAACTTGATATAAAATTTGACACTTTCTCAAACAAAAAAATTCCCTATTTGGGGTAAGATATTTATTGTTTCACACGAATGAAGGGCGCATTAAATTGCGATATGTGAAATTAAACAATTCATATGATGTTACATAAGTGCATTTGAGCAGGCATATTCACAGGTTTGTTTGTAGAAGCTATTGGCTATGAAATGGTGCATTTTTTGAGAGTTTAACAGGTGGAGGTATTTATGGGAATTGTTCTGCTATGGGCCACATGGGCGCATGAATATGTGGCTATTTTTGTCAAAATTGACGGGCATCGCACGTCGAGGCGTTTTAAAAGAGCTGGAGGTACGTGATTTTGAAAAAAAATTGGTCAGAATGTTAATAATATGATGGCAGTTGCTGTGACAAATTTTCTGAATTTTTGATGGTCACGTTTTCTTATAATCAGACAAAACGTTAACATGGCCACCAATGCAATTCTCAACAGTGGTCTGACTCCTGTAGGAGAGGGCGATGTTTGGGTTTTATTTTTTTGTTTTGAGAAAGTAAATGTATTTTTGACCACGTGACATGTGTGTGTGTGTGTGTGTGTGTGTGTGTGTGTGTGTGTGTGTGTGTGTGTGTGTGTGTGTGTGTGTGTGTGTGTGTGTGTGTGTGTGTGTGTGTGTGTGTGTGTGTGTGTGTGTGTGTGTGTGTGTGTGTGTGTGTGTGTGTGTGTGTGTGTGTGTGTGTGTGTGTGTGTGTGTGTGTGTGTGTGTGTGTGTGTGTGTGTGTGTGTAGTAGATATATCAGGAGAAGTTTGGGTGCTCTAGGTGGACAACGAAGCCCTTGGATTAACGATTATTATGTATGTAGCGGGCAGTTTCGGAATGGGGGCAGAGTGGAGATGACTCTCACTTGGGACGGACCATTGTGAGAATTCCCCAAAACGCCCGCCCAAATGGGAATGAACTAAACGGTAGCAGCCGATCAAATGCATCAACATCTATTTATATGTACAGGCGTAGTTTTCATAGTGTTTAGCCTAAGAACGTGTGTTACATTATAAATGCTAACTGTGTGACACAAACGAAACACAACATCTTTGAATATCGTCTACTTATAGTGCTTATTCCGACTTTGCCCCCTAGCTCTTGCATGGTGCACAGTTGCAATAATACCGTTATTTAAGGCACACTTATATGTATAGGCGTAGTTTTCATAGTGTTGAGCCTAAGAACGTGTGTTACATTATAAATGCTAACAGCGTGACACAAATGCTTTATTCACAGAAACACACACGTTAAACTTCATGTGCTCGCTACACAATCGTTTGGGCCGAAATCACTAAGCCAGTTGAGCTCTGAAGCCGAAGTTAGGCCTACCAGAGTTTCGGGCCGAATTCTCTAAAGAATGCTAGCCGTATTCATGGTGAGCCGACGTGACCTTTATCTGCGCTGACAGCTCGCTTCGATCCTAGGTGGACCGTGGTTGTCGACGCCCGTGTCGCTCCCTGTATTCTACTGATTGGTGGCATAAACATAGCTGATGTACCCATAATTCCCTTGCTGGGAATAATATGGGTACATCATCCTCTTCCAAAGAGATTTTAGCAATTTCCTTGGTGTATATATGTATGTATGTATGTATGTATGTATGTATGTATGTATGCATGTATGTATGTATGTATGTATGTATGTATGTGTATGCATGTATGTATGTGTATGTATGTATGTATATATATATATATATATATATATATATATATATATATATATATATATATATATATATATATATATATATATATATATATATATATGTATGTATGTATGTGTGTGTGTGTGTGTGTGTGTGTGTGTGTGTGTGTGTGTGTGTGTGTGTGTGTGTGTGTGTGTGTGAGTGTGTGTGTGTGTGTGTATGTATGTATGTATGTATGTATGTATATATATATATATATATATATATATATATATATATATATATATATATATGATAATTTTGTTGTTGTCAATTTTTATCGTTTTCTTTGCCATTATTACCAGGAATTGTCCCACACCCTTTTTTCTGTATAATATTATTATTTTTTTGAAGTTTTGTTGGTCGGCGAAATTTTTTTTGTCAACGGTTGAATGGTACAATTTTCTGTATCATAATAATATTAAATTAATGCACATTTTTAAAAGCAAGCGTTTTACTAGCTGAGGTACACGCACGCACGCACGCACAAATTAGGTAAAACATGATGCATGCATGTGTATATATATATATATATATATATATATATATATATATATATATATATATATATATATATATATATATATATATATATATATATATATATATATATATATATATATATATATATATATATATATATATATATATATATATATATATATATATATATATATATATATATATATATATATATATAAATATATATATAGTTTTTAAATATTTTTTTCGCCGACCAACACAAATGGGTCTTTATTCGATTGATATTATTATACTATAAAATGTGTGTGGGACAATTCCTGGTAATAATGATTAAGCTAAACATTAAGTTTTAGGGTTTGTTGAGCATTAAACCAAATTGTTAATACGAACTGATACCTATCAAGCTAGCGTTTTATTTATGAATAAACATCAAATGCATGCTTTTTTGGAAAAGTGTTGGTTGGCTCGGAAGAGCAGTTAGTAGTATGTGAGTGTTTTTTAAACCTCAAATGGGAAAGGGGTACTATAAATATATTTGTGACGTCACACCCCCTGACGACAGTGGCACCCCCTGGCAACTGGAGCTAACCCTAACCCTAACCATTAAGTAACTCGGAACAATCGTAGATTATGGCGCCCCGAACCATTACGTAACTCAGAACAATCGTAGTCTAGAAACGGGGTTTCCCCTAGCAACGGGATTTCCCTTGGGGTTTGCACTCATACAGTCGCCAGGGGGCGCTCACGGGGTTTCCCTTTAGGATTTACCCAGGGTTTGCGCTGATACAGTCGACAGGGGGCGCTCACGGGGTTTCAGATAACCATGTGCACGGTGGACTTCCGTTTCCGGTTTTTGCGCATGCACGGTGTGTGCTTCCATCCGGCCAGCTAACCCTAATCCCAAATCCGGTAAGCACGTGCATGAAGGACTTCCGTTTCCGGTTTCTTGCGCATGCACACAGCCTTCTTAGTAGCCTGATCACCCCCGGCGACTGTATCAGCGCCCCCTGACGACTGTAGCTAACCCTAACCCA